>VDFB02328271.1:0-54876 GCA_007258455.2 Sequoia sempervirens
CTTGGTCCTGTACTAGAACCGACAACTTAGATTTTAATGTGTTATTAACTTATTTTTTATACAACATTAGGTTGCTGAGATTGTAATGTCCCCTTCCTAAGTAGTTGTTAATTGTAGACAAATTAACCTATTCCTTGGGTTCTCGTAGGCTAATATGGTTTGGTTAGGGGATTCCATAGTTCTTGGAGACTGTGTTGTTTAGTCAATTGGCATTTCCTTGTGTGGCAGTGAGTTTGGGATTATCAAAGCTTCCTTCTAACACTTTTTGTAGCTTTTTCAGGCACTTGGCCCAATATTACTATTTTTAGTAAGTCACCTCCTTAGTACCGACTTGGCTCTTTTGCATCGGTCTGTCCTCAGCATGATTAGTTATGGCATTTAATGTTTATTCGGTAATATTTTATGACTTGGGGAATTATTTTTAAATAATGTTAAGATTATAAGTTAAATTAAGTATTTAACTTAACGTTATTTTAATATTTTAAAGGTGACTTTAAAAAATGGCGTTTTGGGGACATAAGGATTATTTAAAAGTTAAATTTAAGTTGTCTTTAAGTGGGACGCCTTTATGGGGAGACATAAGAAGGATTAATTAAAATAAAAAAAGAAGTTATTTTCCCACGGTGGGCATGGGGTTTTGGAGGAGTTATTAAAAGTGCTTTGGAGTTATTCATGCTTGGAAATTTATTGAGAAATACCACAGTTTGAACAACGTTCTTCCATGGCTTTGTAAGGACGAAAACCCTTACAGAGAACAGCCAATTCAATTGTGCAAGATCTTTCTTGGTGGATATTACAGGTGATTTCATTCGGGGGTCACACAGGAGCTCTATTGTTTCAGTTTTGGTGAAGATTGCCAAAGGTTTCAAAGCAGATTTTGAAGGGCAGATTGAAGAGGTTCCAACAGCAAATTTGAAGGCAAATAACATCACATTTCTACCTTCATTTGCTGGCCGTACCATTTCCTAGGCTGATCGTACTGCCCAAGGAGGAGCGTGGGAGTTGGGAAGTGAATTGCCCAAGTTTGGAGTTTGAAATTGCCAAGATTGGAGGCACCTAGGGTTGAGGAAGACTTAGCAACAAACTCAGAAGTGAACAGCAGCGTGTTGAAGGAGATATCAAGCTTTCATGGTGTTCTAGGGGTGCTGGTCCAAATTTTGTTTTCAAACTTTTTGCAACAACAGTTAATGGGTATGCCAGAAATGCCATAATAAGTGAATTGTAGTCATTTATATGTTGTTTAAACCCTATTGTAATGACATTACTATTTCTGTAGCAAATCTGGAAAAAAATTCAGTTTGTGGATATTCCTAAAATAGTTGAGTTACAACTCTTTCATTTGTGAATATTTCTATTGGATGTTATTGTGCCATTTATCTATATAGTGAACCTCAAACTGCAAAACACATCAGAAAACAAACACACACACAAAAAATAGAGGGTGCATATTATAGAGCCCTGATTCGCATCACACACAATTGTTTTGAGACAATTTGTGAAGGTGCGAGAGCCATTGGGTGCCATGGTCATTATCCACCAATGGAGTATTTGAAAGTAATCAAATTTAGAAAGGGCCCAAAAGGTCAAGTCATTGATCCTAGATCGTGATTGGTGGGCTTGTGTGGACTATGTCTTGAGTTTCACTGAGTATATTCAGGTTTGTTGATACAAATCAGTCATGTTTGGGGGAAATCTATGATATCGACTCCATGATAGAAGAAATAAAGGTCATAATTGCACAATAAGAAAATGACCTTGAAGAAACATTTTTTTGAAGTGTGGAATAATTCATTCATCACCGTTGGAACAAGATGAACACACCATTGCATCTCCTTGCATAACTCCAAATATTATGGCACATAGATACTTTCTGTGCTGAGGAGAATTGCACTATATAGAGATAGAGAAGTTGCTAATGGGTACAAGTTGGCATTTCAAAGAACGTTTTCAGATCCAAAAATGGTGGATAATGTTGGAAAAGAGTTTGGTAGGTTCATCTTAGGACGAGATCATAGTATTTGTGCTCTTTGAGACCAATACAAGGAAGATGCTCGTACATGGTGGTACCTCCATGGGAAAGATTATTTGTTCCTCTAGCCTCTTGCAATCAAGGCTCTATCAGAAGTAAGCATTTTTTATTTTTTATTTTTAAAAATTTTTAGTACTAGTACTTACCATTCTTTTGCTTTTTAATTTTTAATTTGTCTTGAATTTCTCTCCAATTTCAATAGGTTTCAAGTTCTTCTTCAGCTGAATTGGATTGGAGTACATACATTTTTATCCACTCAGCGAAGCATAACTAATTGGTTGCAATTTTTTTGAAGATTTGGTTTATGTCCATTCCAACTTGCATCTCCTATTACATAAGGAAGTTGACTACAAGGGGCAATGAAGAATTGGGATGTAATCCCTGAGTGTATCAACTTGGATGCATTTGTTGTAGAGCTCGCTAGAGTCAATGTACATGATGACTAGACTCTTACATGTGATGTACCTAATGGGAATGGCACTCCATTTGCTTGTGGTTCAAATCATGTTGAACCAAGTGATGAATTTGATCTAGATGATTTTGATGAAGATTGAAGACCAAGATACAAATTTTTGATTGTATTATTTTCAAATTTTGTAATAGTAATGATTTTCATTGGAATCGCTTTAGAAATATATGATTATGACATAATATTGAAATTTTGAACTATTAGTTGACATTTACTTTTATCACTACCAGTGATCAATGATGAAGCATCATACTATCAAAGATTCAAAATATAGTATTATATGATACATCTGTATCAAATGTATTTACAATTTTGTACATTTTTTATTTTATTTTTTGCACACACACACACACACGTATATATTATATGGTCGTACCCAACCGTATTGTACCCAAGATTTTTTTGTCATATCAGCATACCAAAACTTTGTACCTGTACTAGAACCGGTAACTTGGGTTGCAAGTCTTGCATGGACTAGTGATTGTTAGAGAATCATAGCCTTTGTTTTGGTTTGTAGGCATTGTTAGGCTTGCCTAACATAGGACTCGAGAGAGTTGTTAGGTTGTTGGCAACTCTACTATGGTACTATTATCTTGATAGTTTGTTCTTTAGGACATAGGGTTTCAATTTTTGTTATGTTGGTCTTCCACCTACTTTGCTATAATACTTATCTTAATAGTCTCTTTAAGATATGGGTTCAACTCAATAAAACTATATATATATATATATGAACATATGATATTTTTAAATTTTCCTTAATGCCTTGAAGGGCATTACTTGGATTTAATTCTTTCCATTTTTGTACTTTTGATGTTTTTTGCTCCTTTATTTTGGTGAGGATCTTTGCTGGAAGAATCCTAAATGATTAACGATGACAAAAGTGTTTGGCATATAGTCTTTTTGACCTCTATTATCTTCTTGTGAAAACAAAATGCAAATCTAACTTTTAGGACAATGTTCCTTTGCTCACCATGGAGAAATTGAGACTCTTCAACGAAGAGCTAGCATTGATTGTTGATGTTAATTGGCAATCTTTCCATAAATATGCCAAGTTTTAGCTCATTAGGGAAAAAGCCTAGGTTCTTTCATCCTTTCTTTCATAGGGATAGATCTTCCTTGGGATTGTGAGGGTGTGTCCTAGGAGACCATTGTAACAACAAGATAAGTATTTTTATGTTATTGCTTTAGTTTGAATAATTTATTTATTATTAAAGAAAGACATTTTGATCTTATTTACAGTCTCATGTTTTCCAATGTAAGGAACAACTAAATCACTGTACTACTTGGATTTTGATTTGCAGAAATCAACAACAAAAGTGAAAAAAGTAAAGATCAGTTTGCAAAAATATACTTCCAAAATATTGAAAATTTCTTCTACTTTTGTATTCATATATTTCTAAACTAAATCACAAGAAGCTAATATGACATTAATTCATTTTTTTTTCTGCAATGTGCAAATTTCTTTTAGTCTATCATAATGACTTAACATCTACAGATCATTCCATTTCAAGTCTCCTCTCAAAAGTAGTAAAAGGAACTATCTGCCTTAATTGATCATTTCACAAAAGGTATCAGCCCCATGTGTGTGACAGAAAAATAAAAACAACAAAACTTCACACTTTAAGCTATGAGAATGAAAAGGGATGGCTTACCACCTAGCCATATGCCTCATAGGGTTCAACCCTAGTTAATCTCCAATCGTAAGGCAATCCAGGACACCATAATGCGGCTATGTCACTCTTACAAGGGCACACAAAATGGTCTAGAAATGGTTGTATTACAATGGCACCTTGGACAAACCCATAAAGCCACCTTATAACTGTGTGGGGTTTCCCTTTTTAAGTAGAAAATAACCATAACAACAGAAAATTTACCCAAAGAAACACAATGGACTGCCACCTAAGATGCCAACAAGGGAGGAGGATGTCTATAGCTACATAATTAATTAATTTCCAAGAACCCCTCATATTTCAACTCATGCAATGTGAGGGTGGGTCCTAGGATACCATTGTAACAACAAGATGTGCATTTATATTTTATTTCTAATTTTGAATAATTTATTAATTTTTATAAAAAAACATTTCGATCTTATTCCAATGTGAGATGCTTTCCAGTGAAAGAAGCAACTAGGTGAATGAATTACTTGGATTTTGTTTTGAAAGAATAAACCACCAAAGTGATACAAGTAATTTTAATTTTGCAAAAATTTACTTCCAAACATTGAAAAATTTCTACTACTTTCTGTATTTATGTAATTTTGCAATAAATTACAAGCTAATAAAATGTAATGCATTTTCTTTTTCTAAATGTGCCACATGCAAATTCCTTTTAATCTACCATAATGATTGAATATATACTTATCATTCAATTTAGAGTCTCCTCTCAAGAATAATAAAAATAAACTATCTGTCTTTCTTTATCATTTCACAAAAAGTATTAGCCCCATGTGCACAACAGAAAAATAGAAACAACAGAACTCCATCCATTCAGTGATGAAAATGAAAAGTGTTGGGCTCACCAACTAGCAATATTGTATCATTAGTTGGTTAATCCTATTCAACCTTCAAACCTAAGGGGATCTAAGAAATAACAATGCTGCCATGTCACTCTCACAATGGTACACAAAAAGGTTTAGGAATGATCCTATTAGGATGACATCTAGGACAAACCGATAAAGCCACCTTATAACAATGTGGATTTCCCCCCTTTTTTTGCATAAAGATAACCATAACAACAGCAGAAAATTTACCCAAAGAATCGCAATGTAATGCCACCTATGATACCAACTAGTGAGGAGCATGTCTTTGGCTACCCATGTAATGCCCCGCCACGCAACCCTAGAGGAAGTTGCAATTGACTACTCAAATGTACTAATTTTTTTTTTTTTTTTTGTTTAAGTACAATAAACATGCAAGATCACTATCCATTGCCAACAACCTCTAAGGTTACGAGACTGAGATTACTTAAAACCCAACAAGATACAAGAATTAAAACATAACATTTAATCACTTAACAAATTAAATGCACATACATTCCATACATGATAAAAGTTACATCAGAGACATAAGAATTCCACATGATCCCAATAATATACTTTACAATAGGATTACAACACTCATTCCCCGAATGAGGTAATTCCAAAATACAAGGTTACAATTTACAACTTCCACCTCAATACAAAGAGGGGTAAAAAAAATTACATTAAGACTGAAAGAATAAAGCATGAAGGATTGGATCCCACGAGCTCTCCAACTGGAAATCTCGTGCACACGAACAAAAGGCCGACCCAACGGATAAAGGTGCACGTTCCACCCAACCATGTGATACCCAAAGGCTCACCCCCCATGCTAGGAGATAGTAACAAGGAATTCCTATACAAGACCATCCACTCCTAGACACAGGCTAACTCACACTGACATAACCAAACACATTGAACCAAACATCCAAAAGGCTAACACAAGTACAACTCCAATATCACTGGCATAGGTCACATTGCTTCCAGAAGTAAAACAGATCGAGTATGATAGGAAGACCATACACATAAACCCAAATACCAATTGTTGTCGTAGAAAGAGTGTCATCACATAGCTCGTCATGGGATCTCCTCTGGGAATCTTCCTAGGCTCTGACCCCCACTATGGGTTTCCCTGGTGGCCTCTATCGAATCCCGACACCCATACTCATTCATGTGGAATCAAATATCTCTCGTAAGGACAAGATAGATGATCTTTCCATTCCAGGCCTTCCCGACTCATCCCAAGTCTATACAAGCCCTTGCGTCCATGAGTGAGGGTCAATTATCTTAATTAGTGTGAAATACTACCTAACTTCTAAGTACATTAATTTAGTTATCACTTGATTAAACCACTTCTGAAGGTTTCCCAGTTTACCTCTTTGGGCTCTGGCCCCTCCAATAGAAGCCACTCTTCTACTTGACAACATACCCATCCAAAACCAATCACATAGGGTGTCAAAGGGCATACAACAAGATAAAACCACTCCAACTCAAGGAGGACCACAAAATGAAAACTCACTCCAAACACTGGAGGCAACAGAGTCAAAACCCTCTCCAAACACTGGAGGCAACAAACCACGTAACCCACTTTTAATTCAAGGGAGGCACAAAACGTCCACGTTCGTGAAAACCGGGTAAAACCACATGATACAACCAAACGCTATACCCAAGGCAATACAACGGTTGACTACATAACAACAACCCATACAAATAAATGAATCCCCATCTAGAAGACTTACATAAACGAATCACTCCAAAAAGAACAAACAACTCAACCAACGAGTTCCCTAGCCTTTGGAAACAAAACTCAGAACTACCAAAGTACACTCATAAATTTACAATCATAACAATATTGCCCATACAATACCAACAAGAATTCGCTTAAATCAATCAAATCATAAAAATACACGTTCTTTAAATAACTAAAGATGTATTTTGACATAACCATCTTTTCTCATCAAATAGGAACCAAAGTACATATATACATCATATACTTAATCTTTCTTTTTTTATTCATATAAGTTCTAAACCATATAATTTTTATGAACCTTATCTATTCCTTGCAATCTAGAAAACAACAACATTCCCTATTCACCATTTAAGGTAATAGAATATAGAACTTTTAAATAACATTCTACCCTTTATAATAACATCATAATAAAATAACCCTTTTCTTTACACATATTAAATATAATCAATTTTGCTCCTAATTATAATCCATATAACTTAATTATGTACACAATTCTCACATTTTACAAATCATTTACAAGAACTTCAAGATTCCATTAAACCAAACAAGTCGTTGAAAACACATTAACCATATTCATTTTGATTACAACCCTAACCTTTAACAATTATTTAATCATTGCACTAACCTTAATTTCCAAAATACAATAGCACTAGTTTTAAAATCAAAACTCACATAACCAATATCTTCATTGCCCAACACGGAGAATGAAAGAAAATGTCATTCAGGAAGCATTTCAGGCAACTAAATAACTTTTGTTAGGATTTCCTAAATCCAATAAATCTCAGTATCCTTTACTTACATTTATCCAATTAAGTATACTCAATTCATTTCACGACGTTGAAGTATTTAAACACCAATCATTTACTCTAAGTTTCGCAATTATATTCCATAATCAAAATCACTTGATAAATAAAACATTTAATTAAACTAAAACAGTCTTTATTTCAACCTCAAGTAAATAAATCCACTATCTTTTCTCTATGCAAGGATACCATTAAAAGATAAATAAATATACACAAAAGTATATACTTAATGTATATACTATTTGAGATATATATAGATACCAAAATCTCATTGAAATAACCAGTTTAACTCAATTAAATAATTTATTTAAAAATATATATATATATAAAATATACATATATACATTATATATATAAATATACTCATTAAAGTATATAATATATATACACAAGTATATATATAATGTATATATATATATATATAAATAAATTATTATAAACTAAAATAAATATTATTTAAATATTAAAATAACATTATATATATATAATATTAAATTAATATTTTAAAAAAATAATAATTAAAAAAAAGCGGATTTTATTTTTTTTAAAAACAAACAAAACAAAAGCCACCCACTAAATGGTAGGACCCCTCCCCATATGGGGAGGGCCGGCTGCTTGTGCGACCTATGCAGGGGTGTTGTGTGGGCAAGCCTCCCATGGGGGTCGCTGCAGTGAGGCGAAATAGCCTCCCATAGGCGTAAGAGTCTGAGGGCTTACGGCCACGCCTCCATACCCTAGTAATTTTTTATCATTTAATTCATTTAGTTTTTTTTTTTTCAAAAAGCGATTTTCTTTTAAAAAAAATCCAACTGTCAACAAAAATGACAGAACAGGGCATACCCTATATATTTTGAAAACAATTTTTTTTTCTTTTCTGAAAGAGGTTTTAAACCAAACATATTTGTAAACATATGTATGAATATATATGTACAGGTATATTTACAAATATATGCAAAGATTTTCATATTCAACTCAAACTTGAACAAAAGAACAAATTTTTTTGCCATAACAGAATTAAATTTGCAACACAACAAGGGTTGAGAATATCAAATTTGAAATGAAGATTTTTGTGGGTTTTTTTTTCTAATTTCCATTGTGATAAATTCTTGTTTTGGGTTTTCTCTCCAAAATCCAACAACAAATTTGCAAGTTTTGGAATCATTTTTCATGAGTTTTTTTATTGAATAAAAACAACATTTCTAGATTTAAAGCTCTTCCAAAATGAAACAAGAAAATAGAAGAAAGTAAAGAATAAACCTGGTGTTTTCTCCCCAAGTTTGAAGACTCCAACAATGGTGATTCCAATCTCCCCTTCACTCCAAATTCAACCACAGCCAAACTTTCCACCAAAATCAAAAATTCCAAACAAATGAAATTTCCTTTCTTTACATAGAACTTCCCCAAATTTGGTCAAACCCCTAAAATATCCCACCCACTAAATTTATTGGGCTTTTGGAGGATATTTCTTTTTTTAAATTTTTTTTAAAACAATTTACTTTCAAAATCCTATTTCATGCATTTCAACATTTCATAATTCCAATTAAAACCAAAAATCTCAAAGTTGTAAAAATATGTTTTATTCAAAATTCAAAAAGTGAAATATAATCCTCATTTCTATTTTTATTTTAAATTTAACTTAATATACAACATGATTTCCATTTCCATTTAAATTTTAAATCTAAATAAACAATAATGGCCAAAATAACTATTTCATTTAATTTATGACCATTTGCCTATTTTATCAATAAACTAAAATTTATTTTATTAATTAAACCCAAATAATCAATGCAATAAAATAATATTCAACATTGAAACTAGATATGTTAAATCATCACTTTAACCATACCCACCACTTAATAGCCTTTAAAATACGAATTGAAATAGCTAACAAGAGAGGAAAGAACCAAATCAACACCACCAAACCTGACGACAAACTGACGACAAACTATGACTAGGGTGACGACTTGGCACGAAAAACCTAGCTACTATCTCCCAATCGATTATCGTTGGTAAATGGACATGCTCAACCTGGAAATCAGGTGGAGTCGATGTCTTGTACTTGTCAACCTGCAAACAAAGAGCATATCGAACATGCATATATATGATATAATAACACACATTGTGAAGGGGAAAATCTCGGCATCGTAGGGCGCTCGCAAGCGAGTGATACAATCCCGTCCCCTCCACCAATACACTCATCATAGACTGACAGTTCCATCATAACAAATATCTCATTCAATAACATGTTACAATAACTAATCATCCTTACACCAATTTAAAACATGTCAAATAAAACATCAGATAAGATACATCACATCACACCAATAAACTATTGCTCTATAATTATCGATCAAATCGCACACACATAGTGCAGCATCTCAATAACCAAAAAGCACATCAAAGCAAACAAGGACACACTGTCTAGCCTGAACGCAAAACAAAGGGGTATTACAACCCAATTAATTAATTTCCAAGAATAATGCATATTTTCAATTCTTGTAGTGTGAGAGTTGGTCCTAGGATACCATTATAATAACATAATCATTTTTATATTTTATTGTTTTCTTTTGAATTATTTATTTATTATGATGTTTTATCAGGATTCAACTGCATGGTTTTTGAGTCAAATTGATTGATCCATATTTCACGAGTAATGATTTATATGTGCCCTTCTCTCATAAGCATGATGGTCCATTTAAAACTTATTGCATCTAGGTGATGCTCACAGGGGTGAAGCATTGGGACTTCTCGGGGGGTCACCCATCCCAGTAGTACTCTGACTCAAGTGTGCACAACCATGAGGTTTCCCCCAAGCTTAAGCCCACTTAGCTTGCTAGTGCTATGCCTTTTGAACCATTCATTATAGAGCCCCATTAGCTCATCCAATGACAACTAAGTGGACCATTCATGCTCATGAGAGATGAGTTTGTGTGAACCTCTAGTCATGAAATATGGGTCAATGAGTTTGAATCAAAAAATATGTAATTGAACCTTGATAAAACATAATAATTTGATACACTACAAAAATATCTCCTTGTCAGTGCATGAGCTAATGGGGCTCTATAATGAATGGTCCATAAGGCACAACACTTGTTGAAGGTTTTTCCAATGGGGTAGCAAGTTAAGTGGGCTTGAGCTTATGGGAAACTCCACGATTAAATGTGCTTGAGTTAGAGTAGTATGAAGTCCCAATACTTCACCCCTATGGACATTAACTAGATGCAATGAATGCTAAGTGGACCATTCATGCTCATGAGAGATGGGTTCATATGACCCACTACTCATGAAATACAAGTAAATGAGTTTGACTCAAAAACTATATAATTGAATACCAATAAAATATCATAATTTGATACATTGAATAATATTTATATTTTTAAATAAAAACATTTTTTATCTTATATACAATGTAAGATATTTTCCAATGTAAGGAGCAACATCACTGTACTATATGCTGAGATTTCTGGTTAAAACTGTGTATGATTTTTAAAATCGACATTCCGGATCAAACTCCATGATCCATCTTCAGGATAAAGCGGCAAGAGAAAAGAGTCGATTTTAAAAATCATACACAGTTTTAACCAGAAATCTCAGCATATTTATCATGGACTGTGAAAACTATATGCTTTTAAATCACTGTACTACTTGGATTTTGATTTGCAAGAATAAACCAGAAGTGAAAGAACTAACATTATTTTGAAAGATACCAAACCAATTTTTTTTTCTTTTTTTTTTTGCAATTACAACAACATGCACCCGTTAAGGTTAGAGGAAAACCCAAACGATGCGAAATGAACTCTAACCAAGAATGTACACTAGGATCCCGAGTTGGGCAAGGTGTGAGCATATGGTCAGAGGATCTTATGCATTTCTGAACAAGCAACTCTAACCAAGAATGTGTCCAAGGTGGACGATCATATGGTCAGAGGATCCCTATCACTGATACTGCTGAAAGTAACTCAACACCAAGTATGTGCTACCCAATCCAGAATGGAAATGAGGCGACCATATGGCGGAGATATTAAAACTACAATGCAACTCAAAGTAAATAGGCGGCAAGCCAGCCTCTTCCACTTATTCAGTGGGCAATACAAAGTAAGACTAGCAAGAATAAGAAAAATGCTGATAGTACTACTGTTCAACTTACAATGAGATGTAGAATGCCTGCAAGATCAAGGATTAGAGCTCTTCAAATTGTTGCAATAGTAAAGGTGTCTTCCACAATGCCTATCATGACTTCCTAACACCAACCCAACTCAAATGACAGCCTAAATGCAAACTGATATGACTGAACCATGGACTGAAACTTTTAACCAGCAACACAAAACTTAACAAAAATACTCATAACTCACCAAAAACCCACTCAAATCTCATGAGACCCAATGCAAAGTGACTCTCAGATGATGGCGCCCCATATTGAATCATGAAAACAGACCCAAAGACTCTAATTATTTTATGCACGAATTTCAAGGCAGCCCCAAATGGTACGACCCTCAAGGAAGGGCGATTTTCTTAAATAAAATCAAAGACTTCTTCAAAAAATCTGAGAATAAGCAGGAAGGGTCGCCCCTCATAGACAGAAAGATAAATGCAATACCCAGAATAATATCTTTTGTATTTTTTGACTTATATGTAAAAACCATATGCAGCTACACTGAAATAGCAACTCCAAAATCTGATATAAAATGCCATAAAACAGAACTACAAGCAAAATAATGCAACAAAGCAAACCTCACTACAAATTCTCTCACAAACCAACTAAAATCTCCACTAGATGCTATCTCTCAAGCATGAAGTCGAGCCAAGGCTAGGAGGCATTCATTCCTCGAAGCAATCCCAACACCATTTCGGCAGCATAACAATACTTTAGACATAAGATATCCAAGTGAGGACCCAAGGCTTCCTTTTATAGATTTGAGAAGGCCCTCCAGAAGCTTCTAGAAACCCTAATATTCAAATTTGAAATAACCCCTTTTCCCTCCAAAGATGGCGTCCCTTTTCACTTTTCACTTTTAACTTTATCCAACCCCTCAACATAGGCGTCCACCATCAAGCATCAATTTAGACCTTAAAGAATTATAAAATTACCTCAATGAGGCGTGTTGTGACCTTTTTCACACATCGCCCCATTGCAAATGGGGACCCCCTAATTTTGGCTTTGCTTTTCGGTCGTTTTGTTGTTGTCTCTCTTTTCTACTGTCTGTCTTTTCGGGATGGGCCCGCCGTTGAACCTTAACGTGAACTTTTGGCCAAGTCTGAAAATTACGGTTTCCATCTTTCCAGCCAACTTGAAGTCAAATGAAGTGAATAACTTGAAATTTGAGACTAACATTGTTGTTAGTGTGTTTCCAGCAGATTTCCACTGAAATTTCGTCAGATTCCGAGTACTTACTATTTTTAGTAAGTGTGCAATTACAGGTGTTCTCTTAGCATTCTTGAAATTCCGACAGTCACACTGTGTCCAGAACACGTCAAGCTGCTTGCGCGCAAACTTTGAGCTGAAACAGACAACTTACTATTTTTAGCAGTTCAGCTTCCAGAGCAGATTTCAGGGTCTATATGCAGAGTTTTTCGACGCATGTCTGGAGATTCCTTCTGGGTTTTCAGAGACCTTCGCGATGATGTGACATGCAAAGCGAGATAACGACTTTTAGAATTCAGTCTTTCGAGGCTATTTTTAGGGTTTGCATGTCAGGGTTTTCTTTGCATGTCGGCATATTCTTTATGGGTTTTTCGAGAGCTTCGCGATGATATGACATGCAAAGTGAGATAATCACTCCTTCAGGAACTTGCTATTTTTAGCAGATGCATCCCGGCAGCCGCCTCCCAACTCTTCAGAATTACGAGCTGATCACAATGCAATAGAAACGAGAACAAACGGAGATCGTTTGATATGCATGCAAGATGAATTAGGGTTTCCAGCTTCGGGACCCAAAAAGAGGGGTAAAAAGTCAGAATTTTCGAAAACCGGTGTAAACCACCGCGATCAGCATCTTTCAAGGAGTCTGCTGGTAAAATTTGAAGGCAAACGGAGCACTTACTATTTATAGTAAGTCATTTGAACAACTATAATAAAAAGTCAGCATGCGCCCCAACGCAGCGGTCCGCGTGGAGGAGCGCAATATTCACTTCAAGTCAAACCGAAAGGGAAGTCGAAGCAGCGATTATAAATAGTAAACCACCCCTAAACATAAAAGCGAGTCCGCGCGTGGAGGCGTGATGGTGAAAAGGACCCCAAAGGGATCCATGGCAATTAATTGAGCGAGAAATGGGTGGAGGGGAAAATCACATTACTTTAGCAGTTAAGAATTAGGGTTTCTAAAATCATAAAACACAAAACGCGTAGTCGGCGGCGCCATCATCATAATTCCAGTGGCAATGCATGCATAAAATTTGAAGACATTCTGAGCAATTGCTATTTTTAGTAAGTTGCTAAAAATAGCAGGTGCATGCAGATATCAAGGCCCGACAGCTCAACCACATCTCGAGATTCGAAACAAAGCAAAATCCAGCCTTTTTGGAGCTTAAAATTAGCTTGAAGTGCAAAGTTGAAAAACTTTCTAAAAATAGCAAATTAGGGTTAGCATGATCAAGTTGCCCTAAATCAGGCAAAGAGCATAAAATTCACTGAAATTGATAAATTTTCAAGTCCAGCCAGTGAAGAACGCCTTTAAAAGTTGAAGATGAGGCAGAAAATTTAGTAAGGCATTAAAAATTTGAAGCTCAAGCCCCAAAATGCGCCTAAACTTGCATGTGGAGCTTCAAAATTTTCTAAGTATCAAAAATTGGAAGTAGGGGGTCCTAAATGCGCCCTAGCTTGAGAAGGTGGTTTGAATTTTTTTTCTCTAAGTCTGGAAAGTTGAAAGCCCCATGGTGAAGTGCGCCCTTGAACTTGAAGTTGGAGTAAAAATTCACTAAGTGTTGAAAATTAAAAGCATGAGGGGCTAAATGCGCCCAGCTCAAGAGAGGAGACGGAAAAAGTTTCTAAGTGTCAAAATTGAAAGTTGCCCCTGCCAAATGCGCTCAGGAGCTAAGGAGGGCAAGTGTTGAAAAGTTTAAGTATGGAGATTGAAAGCAGACCCTGCCATTTGCGCCCTCAAGCTTGAAGAGCTTGAAAAATATTCTAAGTATGAAAAGTGAAAGCACAACCTCCAAAATGCGCCCTTGAAGAGGATGGAAGCAAGTAAAATTTTCTAAGTCTTGGAAAGTGGAAGGTGACCCTAGTAAATGCGCCTAAGTTAGAAGCATGGGGGAAATTTTTTTTTCTAAGGCACCAAAACTTGAAGGAGGCACCCCTTAATGCGCCTTGACTCATGAGAGGCTCCATGAAATTTGCCTAAGTGTGGAAAATTAAAAGCAGAGGGCCTCAAATGCGCCTCACCTTGCATAAAAATTTGAAAAAGTTTCTAACTCTGTGAAATTTGAAGTTCATCCCTCCATTTGCGCCCAAGGAGAAGAGAAGGTGATTGAAAATTTTCTAAGGCATTTAAGCTTGAAGTTGGACACCTTAAATGCACCCTTGCCAAATGGAAGTCGGGTAAAATTTCTAAGTGTTACAAATTGAAAGTAGCCCCTCTCATTTGCGCCCCAGCTTCAAGGAAGAGATGGAAAATTTTCTAAGTGGTTGAAAATGAAAGTATAGGGGGTGAAATGCGCCCCACCTTGCCAAGGTAGTATGCTAGCTAAAAGTGTTCTAAGTGTTGCAAAATTGGGAGAAGACCCCTCCATATGCGCCTGGAAAGAGAAGAAGAACTTGAAAAAATTTTCTAAGTGTTTTAAATTTGAAGTGCACCCTTTAAAATGCGCCCAACAAAGGAGGGAAGTCCTTGAAATTTTCTAAGTTATGAAAACTAGAAGCTTGCCTAGCCATATGCGCCCTCAAGGTATTAGAAGGCAAGTGGAAATTCCAAGGCGTGATGCATGCAAAGTGAAAGATTCCAAGGCGTTGAGCTAGGAAATATGCTAAGTATGGAAAAATTTGAACCTCAACCCCTTGACTGCGCCTTTGACTTGTGGAAAGATAAAAATATTCTAAGTATGTGAAGCTTGAAGTGTGACCCTCTATTTGCGCCTAGACTTGAAGGGATAAAGTTTTCTGAGGCAAGAAGGAATTGGCTGTGAAATATGCCAGAAGGTGCCAGCTTCATGAAATTGTTAAAATTTTCAAGGCCGAGCAAGGAAAATTTGCCCAGAGATGAAGAATGAGGATAAATTTGATTGAGAAATATTTTTCTAAGGTTTGAAAATTCAAAAATTAAATGTACCCCTTCGTTTGGATACACATGAATTCGATGCTTTCTGGGGGAAATTTTCTTCTGGGTATTGGACGTCTGCGATGAGGAATGGATTTCAAAGTCTTCCACAGCTTGCCAGGAATTCTGAGGTGAAGATTTTTGATGGGCACCAGGTTGATGAATTTCCTAAGGAAAATTTGAGAAATTTTCTAAGGCAAGGAAAAATGTGTTAAAAATGCCTTGGCGGATGAATTTGAAAATGATCGCCTAGATGATTTTTGATCAAGTTCCTGATGAAAACATTTTGCTCGAGCCAGGGTTGGATGAAATGTCAGCCGGAAAAGTGAGGAAGATGCGGTTAACACTTTCGAAAGATGATATGTCCTTGAGGATGATGAAATTTGGCTAAGGCATGAAGGATTGAACGCAAAGTTGGCTAGTGAAGGCGATGAACACTTGGAAATTAGAGCGTGAAAATCCTGGTAAGTAAGTTGAATTTATATTATGAAGTGTTCTAATACTCTTCTCCTTGCTTGTTTTGCAGGAGGAACATCGAGACCAAGCGGTGGTGACTTAAAGTGATGAAGCAAGTAATTCAAGATGACATCTCAACCTCGAAGGAAGAAAAATTGCAAAAAGTGGCTAAGTGTTGAGACTTCGTATGTACCCGGCTCAAGTAACAAAGAAGAAGTTGAAAAACAACGTCAAGAAGGAGATCGAGAACAGTGTGAACGCGTCTACAAACGGGAATCTTCTAGAAGATGGTGGCCATTAATGGCTCATTTATTACCCCACTCCTCTTGGTGGCGGTTTTTAGGGAAAATCTTGTTTAGGGCTGAGGTGGCACGATCTGGGCCATCCAGTCGATTGTAATTTGAGCCGTCCGTTGGACTTGGCCAGCTATAAAAGGGGGAGTCCCCCTTCATTTGTACATTCATGAGACAGTAGAATTAGAGTAGAAGTTAGAATAGAGAGACAAATTAGAAGTAGCTTAGTATAGATTGATAGAGTAGTTGAAGAAGAAGGAAAGTTTTTCCTTGAAACTTTGTAAGAAATTGTTGTGAACACTCTCCCAATAAAAAGAATTTTCATTGATGATGAATTTAGTCTTTTGTTGTGAGTAGCTAGCAAGGTTTCTTCGTCCTTCTGATTCGAGTAGTGACTTAAAGTAGTATAATTTTCATTCCATGCAAGTAGATGTTAGTGGAATGTGGTGTTTGATCTAAGCAACTCCTATCCATACCACTAGTGTATTTGCTGATGGTGAATGTTGTGTGGTCAACTGGAATATCATGTACTTAACTTCGATCATGATTTGAATGATGGTATGCGTCGTTGTGATGGTATCTTCATGTCAAGTGGTGGTTTGAACATCTTTAGTCATGTCCCTTGAAGATTGCACCGACTCCGTGGAAGCTGTCCGATGCGAGGCAAAGCGAAGTCCGGTTGAAGTTTGCTGAAGTTGAGCTCCATATCCACGCCTTAGAATAGATTTAGACTCTCTAAGCCTTACCTTTCAATTCAGTACTTTCTGGTTAGAATAGGAAACCCGGCTTCATAGACAAATCTTTCGAGCATTTGAATTCCTTTCTCCGCTGCCGAACAATTCCGTAAGTCCCCTTGAAATACCAGCAAATCACATCGAGCCAAACTGAGCCTATTCGCACTGAAAGAACCTTGGAGTTGAACGCACGAACTTTCTTGCAATCTTAGCATGCGGAATACTTTGATTAAGAGAGAATAGGGTAGCCGTTGGCGACTTTATTCTGCGTTGGTGCGGTCACGAAAAACACATCAACAAGGCGCCACCCCTTGAAGATCACCTTTTTAAAACAACATTAAGTTATATGACTAGGCCAAGGGGGGAAATAACATAACATTAAAATATAACATTGAAATCAACTTGACTTATCTCTCCAATCGCATCCCAAGGCCAAATTGAGCAATTCCAACTGAACTGACAACTGAGGGAAGCCAACTGAACCGGAACCAACCTGTCAACTGCCAAAAATAGAATTTTCTAAAAATAGTAAATTCCAGAAAGTGTTCGGAACGCAAAGCCAGACACACCACTGCGAAGCTCTCTAAAAACCCATAAAGAATCCGCAAACCAAACACCAAGACTCGAGCAACAACAACCACCAAAACAGGAAACCCTAATTTCATCATCCGAGTAGCCTACGGATCTCTGGAATAGGCCAACGGTCAACTGAACAGATCATGCTCGAGAAGGGGACATTACATATTTTGCCAAAATATAGTTCCAAAACACTAAAAGAATTCTGCTATTTTCTGTATCCATACATCTCTGCAATAAATCACGAGCTAGTAAAACAATAATGCATTTTTTTCTTCTAAGTGTGCCATATGTAAATTATTTTTAGAATATCATAATCATTGAATATCTACATGACATACAATTTATATTCTCCTCTCAAGAATAATAAAAGTAACTATTCATTTATTTCTTTATCATTTCACAGAAAGTATCACCCCCATGTGCATAACAAAAAAGAAAGAAAGAAAGAACAGAACTCCAACCATACAACCATGAAAATGAATAGAGACAGCTCACTATCCAACCCTATGCCATTATCAAGTTGTCAATCCTAGCCAAACCCTAATCCTAAGGGGATTCAAGAAACCACAATGCCACCACATCATTCTCACAAGGGTACACAAAAAGGTCTAAGAATGGTCCTATTAGGATGACATGTTAGACACACCTATGGAGTCATCTCATAATCATGTGGGGTTTCCCACTTTTTTCAGCAAAAAATAACCATAAAACAAGAGAAAACCTACCCAAAGGAATACAATGAAATGCCACCTAAGATGTCGACAAGGTAGGAAAGTCTTTAACCAAATAATTAATTAATTTGCAAGACACTATCATATTTCCAACTCATGTGGTCCTTGTTCCCATATCATCTTCCTAAGAACCAACATGCAGCTCTCCCAAGAGCCCCAAGTCCAATAGGGTAATGACACTAATGAGCCCCAAATCTCCCCCATTCTCTCCCAAGATACTAGCATAACAACCCAAAACCGGTAACACCCATAAAATTTCAAGGGGATACAAATTAAGAAAGAGACAAGCCACCATAAAAGAACATAAAGAAACAAGAAATTCTAGAAAACTCAATATTAATTCTAGTAGAAAATAGAAAGAGGGAAAAGCAAGGAAAAACAAATAATTAACAACCCAAGCAACATGATGAAAGAAGAAAAATAATGCTGCAATTTCCATGGCTAAGAGGGACTACCTTAACTCCACTTAAAAAAAAGGTCTGCACTTGCTTCTCTATCTCCTCTCTCCTCCAGCTCTCTTACCTTCCAAATTGACAATCAATATGTAGAAATAAGGATTTTCAGCCTGTATAAAAGGAACCTCCTTTGCAAGTGGAAAAGGAACATGCCTTCCCTTTCTTGCATGAACTCCCTTTTTGGGGTTCTTAAACTTCTATGGGTTCAACTTATGGCTAAAAAACGTTCCCCAACCAATGGACCATAGGATCCCCACTCATCCCCTTAGGAAACACTTTTCTAGACCTACACACTTCCAAAGAGGGTGCAAAAAGAGGAAATCCAAATTTATACAACAGTGAGAGCCTAGCTAAGTAAAGAAGGTGCACATCAAAATTGTCCCTAAGTTCCTAACAACTATTCCACCGAGTTAACTAGGAATCACTAGGGTTTTCAATAGAAAGATAAAGGTGATTTAGGAACTTCTTGTGAGAGTAAAATCAATACACCCAAGCGAGATAACATAGACATATACAATTCATGAAGATTGAACTAGTCTATGCATACATCTAAGCTTCTAACTATGATATCACCACTTTGTAGAACAAAAAACAATCAGATAACAATATGAACATATGATGAAAAAGGAACATCAATGTACATGATTAATAAAACATTGTCCTACATTTTGTGGATGATGATAAAAGTCAATAACACATACTAAATCATTTGTGTTTCTTAATTTCTAAATGTAACAAGCGATAAGCACACCATAGTGTGTTAATACTCTTGGAAAACAAATCTATTTCTTCCTCATAAATTTAAGATAAGATTAGAATCTCATGGAAAGATGATATTGCCATGTCTATAAAATCCAAAATCCATTACAAATATGAGAGATGGTAAAAATATACAAAGGAGCATAGATGGAGAACTTGGCAAGCTGAGTATTTGCGAGCTTTTTTATGAAACGAGTACTCACAAAGTAAACTCGCTAGTCTAAGGTGGCTGAGTTTTCAGCAAGTTGTGGCAGAAAAATTTGGTGAGCTTGTGCATGCAACTCGTCAAATGTAGAATAGGTCAACCAATGCAGCAAAAAATATGCCAAAAACACAACATAAACACTGAAAAACATGATTTTTTGGCATTTGAGTTTTCTTGTGTGAATTGGAGTGAAAATAAATGGCTTTTTTCCTTTTTTTTTTTATAAAAATTGCATATGTTATGAAGGTCTGTGTGGTTCCAAAGGTCCTCATTTGGGCTTGGTGGTAGGGGCTCCATCCCTCAACCCACCCTACATTGTGATAGGGAGCATGCCAGGGGTGCTGCCCCCATACCCTTGAGAGGGGTGTTACCCCTCGACTTCATTGGGGTTGCTGCCCCCAAACCCCCACCAAACTCATTTTGATACATTTTGTGGCTGTATTTTTCATAAATTTATGTTTTCTTCAGAAGCTTGAGTATTTTTTAAGTTGTCAAGTTTTGTCAAGTCAGAAATTTTTGGTTTGCTGAGTCCGAGTTTGGAAACTATGCTGTGAAGCATAGAACAATAAAAATCTATTAGTCCAGGGGTCAAAATGGAGAAGGGAAAAGTGGAATGGGGCATCACAAGAACTCATCTGCTCAATTTTATGGAATTTTCTTGTTCTTTTTTTTTGATATAATATACATTTAAAAATAAAATTATAAAACATATCATCCAACTAAAAATTTACTAAGAACAAAAATTCTAGAAAGAATCTACAGCCAAATTAATACGAATCAGGCATTTAGTTGGATGGTAGTAATTGAAGAACAAATATAGTTAGAACTGATGTGGAAGGAAAATCTTATTAAGTGATGTTCCACTATATTTTCATTGAAGCTTGTTATTTAATATTTTTTATAACCATAGAACATACAAGAACATCTAAGCAATGTTACTACCAGTGTAGAGGAGGATGCCTAGACATCATCAACCTAGGGACCGGTCCCATAATGGCAAGGCTTTTTGTGTGTGTTGCGCCTTATAAGCCTTTCTTGTCTTTCACGCATTGTCAGTGTGGGATAAACTCACACACTCAACCATATTGTTTTCTTTTTCTTAAACTTGTTTTTAAATTTCAATGTTTTTCTAGCCCTTTCCAACTAATCTTTCTTTGACTTAAAGAGTTTGAGGCATTTGTTTTTATTGAAATAATCTAGCCACTTCTCAAATCCTTGTAAAATGTTTCTCATGGGAGGTCGTACGTTGAGCTTTGTGACTTAATATTGTCAGTGTGGGATAAAATCACATACTCAGCCCTACTGTTTTCTTTTTCTTAAACGTTTTTTAAATTTTAATAATTTTGTAGCCTTTTCCATCTAATCCTTCTTTGACATAAGGAGTTTGAGGCATTTGTTCTTATTTCTCAAATCCTTGTAAAATAATTCTTATAGGGGGTTGTATGTTGAGCTTTGTGAAGACTTCAACTAGTTATTCTGCTATATATTTATGCAATTGTCACTTTTCATCACAGGTGGCAGCAAATTATGTAGCAATGGTACCATCTGGACAAGTTTTTGACAGGTACACAATTGTTGATACTCTTCTGTGGGTTATTTTTTTATCTATATGCATCTTGAACATTGTAGAAATGCATTGACATTAAAGGACTTGTTTATAGCAACATTATCTGACAGAATAAAACACAGTCAGAGGGATCATTGAAATTTATTGAATAGCTGTGAAGTGCATCTTAAGAAATATGTAAACATTTGTATTTGGGTGTAGATTGTACATTTCCATTGTTAGAAAATTTAAATGTGTAGCTCTGTTCTGTAAAAGAATGTACAAGTTACTTTACTATTGGAAAGGCCCAAAATAATAGTGTGATACATCAATTGTTAAGACTAAGAGATCCTAGGATATGATTCAACATGGATACATTTGTATGTTATTTATATTAACAAAAAATAAAAAGTAGAAGTTAAGGAAAGCTTGGCCAAATCTATTATTTACAACTCAGCTTGTAGGTTTTCCCATAAGTAAGATGAGTAAGATGGGGGTAAGAGTAAAAAATAGACAAGCCTGTTACAAAACTATATGACTAGTCATTGTGTATCCATATCCCCTCACCTAGATCACTTATCTGAAAGCAGTAATCCCGTTATAATCCATGAGAATATAACAACATCGGATAGAAGTTATGGGTGACGTGCTGAGACACTTTTTGGTTAGGTGATTCAGACCAGCGAGGCAAAACTGCTCAAGTCAGAAAGTTTAAGATGGTAATGAGCTGCCACATCATTAGAGGAAGGACATTTAGTCTTCTTATTTTTGATTAGAGGATTAAATAATTGTAAATCATGGTTATAAAGTAGGGAGGGATAAGGTATCATTGGATCAAAGCCCATGCACATCACCATATCAAGCATGTAATGTTGATTCACTCTTCTATTTTGGGTGAGGATTATTTTAAAATTCAAAGGAATATGATTCCAAATTAGGATAAAAAGGTGGGACAAATTTCCTACTCATGCCCTAAAGTGCCCAAAGCTTTGTAATATGCATAGAACATTATTCGTCCGCTGCAATTCTTGTATTGTTTTAATTTTGTGTTGTTTGATAATTTTCTCATCTAGTATTGACACTTTGTTTAGTTGAGGAGCATGGATAATAAGGAGATAAAATTAGAGCCAACATTGCTAATATACACCTTGCAAGGGATCTTGTCAGTGATTATCTACTATGTGTACATTGGTTTTTTTTGGAGTCATTCAAGGGTGTGATAAGGAAGAGATAATTAGAATTGGTGGTGCAATGAATAGTATTAAGAATAATCCTCTAGGAAATGCAAGCACATAGAGGTGGTGGGAAAATTGTCATAATGATGTCAAGATTGTTGTCAATATTGTATTAGATATTGTGGTCAAAATCTGTATATGTTTGAACTTGACATGGCTTAGTGAGTTAGT
Source organism: Sequoia sempervirens (assembly GCA_007258455.2). NCBI lineage: Eukaryota > Viridiplantae > Streptophyta > Pinopsida > Cupressales > Cupressaceae > Sequoia > Sequoia sempervirens. The sequence goes on from VDFB02328271.1 coordinate 22,983, forward strand.
AATTTGTAATGTCCCCGTTTTAGTTGACATTGTTTGTTGAGGAGTGAGCCTATCATTTTGACCCTCGTAGGCTGACGGATGTGATTAGAGGGTTGCTTTTGGCAGTTATCTTGAGTTTTGGGACTTTACTCCATCAGTTGATTCAGGTTTGGGCCTTGGCAGAGACTCACAGAGCGATTTTCAGGCACTTACTATTTATAGTAAGTCAGGCAGACAGGGGTTACTATTTCTGGCAGGGCACCTGGCTCAGTTGGCAATCTCAGTTTCGACCCAGTTTGACAATTTGTTGAGCAAACAAAGAATAATGGAGCATTTAATAATAATTAAATAATTATTATTATGACTTTATATTATAAAGTCAATTAAAGGAAATATTAATTAATTAAATGGCTTATTATAAAGTATTTTATAACTTTATAATATAAGGGAGATATTATTATTAAATGAGTATTTATTACTCATTTAAAAAGGGACGCCATTTATTAATTAATGAGCCTAAGTTGAAAAGGGCGAATTAAATAATATTAAATTCATTTTAAGTTGCTTTTTGGAGGGTTGAACTTGTGAAGAGAGCATTTATTTCACCAAAGACAAATCGAACTCATTATTGATGATCATTTGAATTTGTCTTTTCTCTTTGAGAACATTGGAGTTTGGGGAAACAAGGGTTTCTGCAACCAGATTGTGGAGAACGTCACCTCTTCATGATCAGACATACTGAGGCTGTGAAATATCAGTTGAAGCTTGTCCATCAGAGTGGCTTTATTCAGAAGTCACAACAAAGCATATTCGTGGGATTTCAGTTGGGGTTTCACTCAGCAGTTGGATCGATTTTCTTCCAGAAGAGAATCTGACACAGTGGCTATCCATATTGTTTATCTGACACATTATCCTAGGCTGTACGGATTTTGTACTTGCTGGTTGGAGGCCGTACCACACAGTTGCAAGGCCGTACTTTTCATATCAAGCAAGTCGCCTTGCCTTTTTGCATTATGTCGTCTCCAGTGGTGGCGCCTAGACCTTCAGAGGGTTTTGCATCCATCTTTGAGCAGGAGAAGTCTGTATTTGAAGCCAGCTGTACCATTTCCTCTTCTTTCAGGCGGCTGCAAATAAGCCAAGTTTTTAAATAAATACTGTTTCCTTTTTGCTTGCATGTTTGAGATTCATCATTGTAATCATTCAACAAAATAATACAATCATTTATCATCACTCTAAAAGCTGATTTGTTGCAGTAGCTGTATTCTCATATTTATTATAAATTTTTAGAAGCATTTTATCAAAATCGCACCATTTCAATATATTGCAAAAATCACAAAAATCACAAACCCTCAAAACGTCAAACAAACTTCATTCAAGCTTTAGTCAGGGGTTGAGAGACACCTGGTCTCTTACATAATTGTGTTGTAGAGGCAATCAAAGAAAATTGTGAGGTGTAAAAGGAATTTTTTTTTTGTGGATTGAGATTGAATTTGCAAATCGATGAAGTTCTTAGTGAGAAGTATGATCATAATTGTGTTCTCCATGCCCATGGGCCATACCTATTGGTGCATTACATCTACAAACCTGTTCACCATCGATGATGGGCATATGTTATATGCTTTCCTTTGTACTTGTCTTTTGCCACATAATTGTTCCTTTGTTTTTGTATTTTGATTTTTAGAAAATTGGTGATAGTGGCTTATGTTGTCCCTATTGATACCAAAAATATACCATATATGCACTATATGCAGGAAGGTTTCATTTGTTAGAATATACATCTATTAAGATCATAGTTCATAAACTCGAACTTAGTAGACCAAAATTTTTTGATTCAGCAAAAACTTAGTAAAACTTGACAACTTAAAAAATATTTAAATTTTTGAAAAAAACCATAAATTTTATGCAAAAATAGCTACAAAATGTATCAAATGAGTTTGGTGGGGGTTTTGGGGCAATGGCCCTAGTGGGGGTCTAGAGGTAGCGCCCCTAGTGGGGTTGAGGGGGTAGTACCCAAATGAAGACCTTTGAAACCACAGAGTTTCATGGCACACACCATTTCCATAATTTTTAAAGTGGAAAAAATTCATGTATTTTCATTCCAATTCACACAAGAATACTTAAATGGTAGAAAATTGTGTTATTTTAGTGCTTATGCTATGTTTTTGGTGTGTAAGATTACTTCTTCCATGTCCAACGTGTTTTTCGCACACTTGCTGGGTTTGGAGATTGTGACTTGCCAAAAACTTGGCCAATAGGGACAATAAATGTTTCCTAGGAGTACTTGGCTAGCAAAAAGTGTTGTGAGTAATGGGCGAGTTTGTCACTATGATTAGGATACACTAGAATATGCACATTATATGATAAAGTTAAAGTTGATGTAATGTACTAATACGTGTGAACTATGATAGCTGTCATTAGAAGATAAAAGAACATGATGATGTGAAGTATCATGTCACTTGGAGAATGTGTCCTCATGTAGGGATGGGCTCAACATAGGATTGTAGGAGAGTATTGAGCAAGCTAAGTGTATGTTGCCCCTTCATCCAAATGGGGTTTGAGCCCATTTGGGCAATGGAGTCTTGATGTAATAATGTAAATCTACATGAATAAAGAAGCTTCCTATGTGTTCTATATGATTTCTTTTTGTGTATATGTTTCCCTTTATTTTTTTATATCATGGTTGACTCCATAGTTGAAAAACTCTTTGAGTAATCGACAAGTTTTAAAAAACTCCCGGGTTTTTTTGACTGTGAGTTTTTCCCACATTTACTCTCCAAAATTGCTTTCCGAATAAAGGAGAAAATCTAGCCAAGTTTTTGGCAAGTTTTTGCCAAAAACTTGATGAGTTCGCAAAAAAACTCGCCCGTCCAAAAAAAGGTCTCCCATGGCCACTAAAAAGGCATTTTCATTTGATTTGATTTTCTAAGTACTCTCCAAGTCCAATTTTCCATGTTTGCCTACAAGTCTTCATCTATAATATCGTCTAGTTCTACCTCCCCCTAGTTTTCACTAGACATGGGAAGAGGAAGATTTAAATTTGTAAAATATATTAATGTAGTATTTACTTTCAGTTTTACAAAAACAATTTGCTATTTTCATTTTGTTTCAGACTATCAGTATTAACACATTCCACATGAGGATGCCATTTTGTACCCAATTTGCTTTCAAATCAATCAAATACAACTAGATTCAACTTGTTTCTTTTATGTACTCATTTATTGACTCATTGGATGCATCTTATCATTGAATTTTACAAAAAAAAGCATTTTTAATGAAATTTAAGCAATTTTTTAAGTTGTCGAGTTTTTTGCCAAGTTTTTGTCGAGTTGTATTTTTTGGGCTTGGTGAGTTTTTCCATTTGGCGAGTTTTTCAACTATGGTTGATTCCATTAATGGAGCTTACTCACCTAGTGTTAGAAGTAGAGATATATTTAAATGGCTTTAGTCATGCAACTAGGTGGGGACTTGGCTTTCTTATGCATTTTAGGTCAATTGTCATTAATGGGTGTTCCTCCATTAATAGCTAACATGCTGGTGTGTGTGTCCCTAGGTTCTTGAGTATTCCTTATTATAGTACAAGTGCAACCCTAGGGAGTGGTAAAATGTGTTAACAAATGCCCCTTGTGTTATTGAGCTATTATGTATCTTTTTGCATGATGAAGAGGTTGCACTTTCAAATGGATGATAGTGTTTGGTTGTCAACGTTATGTAGGATTCTTAGTTTAACTATCTAATCTAGTCATTTTAGATGTCCTCTACTTGTGAAGTTTAAGATTTGACTTGCTAAGCCATGAATTGCACTTTTATTTTCTGAATATGTAATGTAATAATTATTAACCTAAAAAGAAGGTAAAAATATGTTTTTTTATCACTCTAGACGATCATATTCTTTTTTTTTGCATACTGTTTCATTCTTTCAATTCTAAAACTTTGTTACTTATTTGGTTAACATGTCTATAAGAAACATCTTGGGAAAGAGGTTGATGATCCATTGTTCATTATCAAATTTTCTTTTCTTGAAAGATTGAACTTTGTTGGCATTTCAATTAGCACCTCTAGAGTGCTTATTGGAAACAGACAACTATGCACCTTCTTGGGAAAAGGCGCCCAAGAATCAAAGGCATTAGACTCAGGTTTTGAGCTTTGCAGCTCCCAAGTACACTTCATCAGAGTTGTTCCATCTCAGCAATGGATTTTTCAGCAACACCTCAAGATCAACTGAGCAACTAGAGTCGGCGATGGAACGGAGGCATTTCATCACAAAAAAATAATAAAAAAGTGTTCAACTCTTCAAAGGGACGCCTAAAGTCAAAGTAAGACTCAGTTGACTGAAGTTAGGATATTTTGAAGGCTTTTCATGTCTAAAACGTCCCCAAATTGGTGGAAGATCAGGCTAAAAGACTCCTCCATCATGTGTTGGCGCCCAAACTTGATGCATTCAACATCAATAACTATATATCAAGCGTAGGCGTCATAATTCAACATCTTTCTTTGTAGGTTGAAAGCCAAGAACAATTATTTTCTCTCCAAAAACGTCTTTTGAAGATTTGACAGAGAGGTTTTTGTTGTTCTTCATATTTTCGAAGATCAGTTGCACAAAGGGACAATTTATCAAAGGTTGCATCTTCAGGCATAATTTTCTTGAAGATCTAGAAAGGCAGTTGATAACTTCCAAACTTCTTCTTGTCTTTTTCCTCTATTCTTGTCTTAGATCTTCTTGCATGTCCAAATAAATGGAGGTTATTCACAGATCTGACCTTCTGGGTATGATCAACATAGCTTTTTCAATAAAACCCACGTGTTGGATTTTTCCAGAAACAGTAACCTTGCTGCCCCTATTTTTAGGGTTTTCCTGAAAAAGTCACAATTTTGAAAATCAGACAAACTGGGTTTGTTCAACATAATGTATTGACAATTGAATGATAGCCATTAACTCATCAATTTTATACAAAAGGTTCAACTTTTTGTTATGAAGTCAGTTGTATTAATGTTATGATATTGCTATCAGGATTCAACTGTGTAGTTTCGAGTCAAACTCATTGACCCATGTTTCATGAGTAGTGGTTCAACAAGAACCCATCTCTCATGATATCGAATGGTCCACTTAGCACTCATTGCATCTAGGTGATGCTCACAGAGGTGAAGCACTGGTCCGTCCCGGGAGGTCACCCATCCCAGTACTGCTCTAGCTCAAGCGCGCTTAACCACGCTCTTTAAAAAGACTGTATTAATGTTTGTAAAACATTTCTTTTAATGAGTTGAAAATACACGCTCTTTAAAAAGACTGTAACATTTTAAAATGTTCAATAAAGTCTGAAAGTAGGCAGTTAGGAGTCAGTTAGGAGGTTGTTATGGGCTAAGGGGTGTAAGTACTGTGTTTCTGAATGTAAAGGGGTTCTTTTTCTGGTTCTAGTTCTGGGTCTTTTTCTCTTTGAGTTAGATTGGTGAAAAACTAGAGGATTCTCACAATGTACAGGAAAGAATTTGTTGTTTTAGCTTTTGATTGCTCTTGGTTTTTCCAACTGAATTTTTGGTGTTGTTGCTCTAGCATGCTTGTTGTCTTTTGTAGCTTCTGTTAACACTGACTTGGAGGACGCATTTTGTTTTTTTTCTACTAGAGTTTGTGTCACCTTGGAAGGACCCGCCTTGTGATTCTTTTTCTATGTGCCTATATTATAGCATCCCTCATAGCTGAATGAGATATTTTTAAAGTCTACTGATGATTATGCATGCCTAATCTTTCTTAGTTTGATTTTTTTTTCAGAAGTTGTTTTCATAGATCAAGATTGACACATATTATTGCAGTTAACAATTTTTCCATCTATGGTGAGATATGAGACATCAGTTATTCTCCTAGGTTGTCACCTATGGCTTTTAGAGTTGTCTGATAGAAAATTTCTTCAGGTATTGCAATCATTCTGATCCATAGCGAGATGAGGATAGGAAGTTCTGTAGGATTGAAGTCTATTGTCCAAACTTCCTGGATTGACCTCTATGATTCATGAAAATTTTCATCCCGAAGGGAATTGTGAAGTAGTTTCTCAGGCCTAGTATAGTTTCCATTTAGTTGTTTATGCCAGTCCAGTATTCTTTTATCTACCCCTTGAGATGTTTGGAGAGGGGTGCAGATCCACAAATATGCAAATTCAACCTTTTTTCTTGCAGGAGCAGACGCGTTTTTTGGCTTCCTCCATCATTGAAATATCTATGACAGGATTCTTGATTTTTTTTTTTTGACAACCACTATTGGTGATGCTTTTTCGTTTGACCACAATAGATGGATCCATATTTTTCTTCAAGTATTCTTTCAGTTATTCTATGGTTCTAATTTCCACAGCAAGAATTTACTCCACGAGGGGGAAGAAGTCATTATTGAATTTCCCCCTCTTCAGCAATGATTGTATTTCATTTCAGTATCGGATCAGATCAGTTTAGTACAGTACAAATACTTTAGCTCTATCAGACTATCATGTCAATTAACTTAAAATGTACAATGTGCTAAATTATTTTCACAAATCCTGCCTTAACAAACAATCTAAACAGCCGTGCATTATGTGGCCTTTGTGCATAATATAATATTAATAACACTTTAAAGTTTGGTCAATCAACCATGGATTTCCCTTATCCATAAAGGGCTCAGCTGTGGGAGTAAATGGTGACTCCCCAACACCCCCAGAAACAATTGCTAGCCCAAAATATTTTTGTAACGACCTATCCCTTGTGTAAATTAAAACTTCCATAATTTACATCCTACAAGTAAGTAAACGTGTTAACATGTCATTGCAAATAAATTTTTTCCTTTCTTTATTGATAAAATATGAACAAGTTGCCATATTAATTTGCAATAAAGATTCCATTTCCATATAATAACTTCACAAGTACATGAAACAAGAATACATACCTCAACTAACTTAGCTCCAATGAGCTTTAGAAAAAATAGTAGTAAGAAGGTCCAGGTACCTTTCCTTTCAAATCTTGGTACATCGGCCACTTGCTGAGGAGGAGAAACATCACTCGGGCACTTTTCCGCCAACCACAGACTTATAATGTGGTCCCCCGCACATCCATTATTCAATGGATGACCCTCCCTTTGTCAAAGAGATTGGTAGGGTATCCTTTAACGATTACCAACTGAGCATAGTGCTGTGTCCTACACAACTAGAACCTTGCTATTTCACAATCTTGATCTAGTACAAGGATCACAATGAACTGATAGTGTAGTCTCAACTATCTCACACCTAAGTGGATGTCGTACATTTCACTACTTTGGCCAAAGTATTCTCATTCAGTACTTCAAATGAAGATCATCTATCATATACACTACTCAGGGCCGATTTGACTTAAGGCTATCTTACACTACGCGTAGGTTATATCCTTCAATGGGCATTCAATCACTCCAGACTTCCTACATCAAACTAACTACTAAGAAATGAGCCAATCGACAAGTGTCTTATATCCTAACTCCTAATTTAGGAAATCTTTATCCTAGGAGTGTTAGCTTGTCACAGTTATCCTAATAACATAAGCTAGAGACCCTACTTGGTTTTGACATCATTTCGTTCCTAGTAGGTAATAAATACTCTACGTATTCTCCATATACGGAGATCATACAAAAATGCAAAACTCAATCAAATGCATATAAAAACCCTTCTTTATATAATACAAGTTAAGTAAAGCTACCCTTAAGCTCCTTAAACATTTGATCCCCTTTTTACAACCCCTTTATCCTTAAATCCTTCATTTCTTCTACCATTAAAATGCATTCAATTCCCTTATGCATTTACCCTTACTTGTAATGATTTCCCTTATACATTTGCCCTTTAAATACAATGAATTCCCTCACTCATTTGCCCTTAAATGCAATGAAAGTTTATCAAGACAATTCTAATTATCCTTGAACTACTTGCAAACATCAAACACAAGACTAAGAGAATTCAGCATTTCAAACAAGAATTATAATAAAATAGATTTCATGCCTTGTATTTTAAACTCCTCCCAGCTGTAATGTCCCCTTCTCGAGCATGACTTTTTCTGTTGACCGTTGGCCTATTCTGGAGACCCGTAGGCTTCTCGGGGGTGAAATTAGGGTTTCATGGTTGGAGGTTTCTATTGCTCGCGGATTGGTGATTGAACTGCGGATTCCTTATGGGTTTTTCGTGAGCTTCGCGGTGATGTGTTTTTCTTGGCATTCCGAGCACCTTCATGAATTTACTATTTTTAGTAAATTCTATTTCTGGGAGTGGTCCTATTGGCTTCGGCACGGTTGGCTCTCATGTTTGGTCAGTCCAGTTGGTTTGATCAATCTTGACCTTGGGAAGCATTTTTGGTGAGATATCCAATTGATTTTAAAATGTTATATTTTAAAGTTATATTTTATTATTGTGACCCCTTGGCCTAGTGAAGCAACTTTAAGTTGTTCTTAAAAAGGGGGACTTTGAGGGGTGGCGCCTCATGGAGATATTTCATTATTTTTATAAGGTTCAAAAATCAATACTTGAAAATGGACGACCATCTTGAGGAGGAGGTTATTTCTAAATTAAAGTTAAATTTGTCTTGAGGAAAAGGGATGCCATCTTGGAGGGAAACGGAGATATTTCAAATTTGAAAAGTTAGGGTTTCTAGAAGCTTCTGGAGAGTCTTCACAAAGTTATAAAAGAAGGTCTCGGGTCTTCATTTGGATCATCTGATATCTTGAGTAATGTTATGCTGCCGAAATGGTGTTGGACTGCTTCGAGGAATGAATGCCTCCTAGTTTGGCTCGACTTCGTGCTTGTAAGATAGCTCCTAGTGGAGAGATTTGCTTACCTTTGAGTGATTTTGTGTAGTGAGTTTGCTTGTAGCTGTCATCTCTTCATTGTAATCCTTATATTTGCAAAATAATAAAAAAATCTGGAGTTGCTGGTTTGTGTTGCAGATTGGAGTTTTACCTCATAAGTCTTGGTATGATTTTATTCTGGTTCTGGGTAGTCTATCCATGCATTTGCTAGTTGAGGGCGCCCCTTTATGAGAAGTTTGGGAATTTATGATGAAGTCTTTAATTTTTTAGAGCCAAGTCGCCCCTCCTTGCAGCCGTACCATTATGTTTTCCTTGGGATTCGTGTCAGAAATTATTAAGGGATTTTTGTGGGGGTTTTCCTGTCCAAGCTTGGTCGCCATCCTTCAAGTGGTGTTTTGCATTTGATTTCAGGTCAATAGGGTCAGAAATGAGTGAGTTATGAGCAATTTGATAGGGTTCTGTAGTGGTGATTCTGTTATTCAAGTTGCTGATCAGTCATATCAGTTTGCATATAGGCTGTCATTTGAATTGGGTTGGTGTTGGGAAGTCTTAATAGCTACTATGGAAGACACATTTAATGTTGCAACAATTTAAAGAGTTCTAATCCGTGATCTTGCAGGCATTCTATATTTCATTGTAAGTTGAACAGTAGTACTGTCGGCATTTCTCTTAATCTTGTTCTTCCTACTTTGTAATGCCCACTGAATAAGTGGAAGAGGCTGGCTTGCCGCTTGTTTGCTTTGAGTTGCATTGTAGTTTTCAATATCTCCACCATATGGTCGCCTCATTTCCATTCTGGATTGGGTAGCACATACTTGGTGTTGAGTTACTTTCAGCATTGTAATAGATAGGGAACCTCTGACCATATGCACGCCGTCATCTGGCACATTCTTGGTTAGGGTTATTTCAGTTTGTGCATTGCATCGTGATCCTCTGACCACATGCTAACACCTTTCCCATGTCGGGATCTTGGTGTACATTCTTGGTTAGAGTTGAATTCTGCATTGTTTAGTTATTTGCTAACCCTAACGGGTGAATGTTGTTTGTAATCACTTTCAAAACAAAAAAATATTTGGCTTGGAATATTTCAGTGGTATCAGAGCCACGCATCCTGCCATCCTGTGAAAGAAACTGTCTATGAGTGACAGAGAAAAGAGATACTTAGCAAGGGAAGACAAGAAGGTTGCAAATCAGTTTCAGCTCTATCAGGCTCCAGAAGGTCAGACAGCTTCAGAGGTTTTGAGGGCTCATTGGGAGTCTTCTCAGGAAACAAATATGGCAGAAGGTGAGAGGTCAGCAGGGGGTAACAAGAGGTTTACCAGCAATAGAGATGATAGTGGAAAGGGAAGAGAAAGATCGTTGAGTCCGGGAAAGAGGTTCGAGAGGAAGATGGATGCCTTAATGGATATGGTATCATTCATGATGGGAAAAATGGGTCAGAATCCTAATCCACAGAACAATTCAGGGCACACTGGAGAACATAGTGCCTCCAACCAGCATAATGGACATGTTGCTCAGCCTACTTTAAATAGTACACACATCTCTTCCAGGCCATTCAAACCCACCTTCTTGGCACTAGTAAACCCTCAACCTGATCCAGAAGAAAATGCATCATTTGTGGAACAGTTGAGAATCGGCCGTGCTGAGTATGATTCCCTTCCTGATGAAATCAAGCTAGACATGTCTTACAATGATTTCATGGATCATAAAAGGAAGAATAAAGGACAAGGAAGGCATCATGAACAAAGGAGGTCAGCAGTGCAAGGGGATTTGCATCAAGCTATCAACAAGGTTATACTTCCACACTTTGACGGAAGTGATAACAGTTTAGCTCGAGCTTGGATACAGAAGTTAGACAACTATCTAGCTCTTAGACCCATGGGGGAAGAGGAGGCGATTAAGTTCGCTACGCTGCACCTAGATGGGGTGGCGCATGAGTGGTGGTACCATGGCCTAGTCACCTTGGGTCATCGGTCTATCACTACCTATGATGAGTTCACCAATAGACTTATAGAAAGATTCGAGAAGAAGGATCCAAAAGTGCATTTCAGGGAGTTGGCACAGTTGAAGCAGTATGGCACAGTTGATGCCTACATAGCTGAGTTTCAGAGACTTTCAGTAATGGTCACTGGAATCACGGAGAGACGGTTGGTGATCCTATTCAGTGAAGGATTGATGGAACCACTCAAGGGTTGAATTAAAGATTTTGATCCACCCTCCCTACAGGAGGCAATGAAGAAAGCAAGAAACATGGAGTGGGCTGCTCCTAAAGCCAAATTCCAAACTAAGCCATCATTTCACAAGAAGGACAAAGGAAAAAGATCTCACCATAAGGAGTTCAAACAGCATAAGACTCATGTCACTAGGTTGGATCCAGAGACACTTAACGAACTCAGAAGAAAGGGGTTATGTTTCCGATGTAGAGAAAAATGGTCTCAAGATCATGTTTGCCCAAAAGGAGTCAAATTTCATCAAATAGAATACTACTCAGCTGAAGAAAGCAATTCTGATTTTTCAGATCAGCAGTTTGATTTTGATGACAGCGAAGAGGAAAGAGCTCCAGAAGAGTCTGAATATGAAAAAGGAAGTGGGGGTGTTTTGGCTCAACTTTCGAGCTTTCAAAAGAATGAATCCTTCAAAGTTCGAGGGATGATTAAGAGGCAGCGAATAGTAGCTTTGATTGACACTGGAGCAATGCATAACTTCATTGATGAAGTTGTGGTGGCAAAGAAGGGGCTGCAAATAGAACATTTTGAAGGCTTCAAAGTTATGGTTGCCAATGGGTTCCACATTTCTTGCACTAAGAAGATTTCAAACATGTCCATGCAATTGGGCAATTATGAAGTCAAGGATGACTTCTATGTGGTCAGCATTGGAGATACGGATGCCGTCCTAGGTATTCAATGGCTGCGATCACTTGGAGAGATCTCTTTAAATCTGCAAACCATGGAGCTCAAATTTCAATCCGATGGGAAGAAGGTGGTGTTAAGAGGAATGTCTAATGGTGGTCCTCGGATTGTGTCATTCAAGAGAATGGCAAGGCTGATTCGTCATGACCAAATTGAGTGGGCTGCGGAATGTATGATTCTTCCAGCTAGTCCGGTTGAAACAAAGAGAGACTATCCTCTAGATATTCAGTCTCTACTCACCAAGAAGAGTAAAGTGTTTGCTGATTTACCTCCTGGACCACCTCCTGAATAGGGTTCGGAACATGTCATAGAGCTCAAGGAAGGGGCTAAGCCAGTTATCACAACTCCATATCGGTACCCTAAGAAGCAGAAAGATGAGATTGAGAAGAACATTAAGGAGCTCTTGGAGATGGGCTTCATTCGTCCAAGCAAGAGTCCTTTCGCTTCAGCAGTTGTTCTTGTGAAGAAGAAGGATGGTACCATCCGCATGTGTGTGGATTATCGTGCTTTGAATCAAAGCACCATCAAGAATCGATACCCCATTCCGAGGATAGATGAGCTCATTGATGAGCTACATGGAGCCAAGTTCTTTTCAAAGATAGATTTGAAGTCGGGCTACTATCAAATTCAGATGAGAGGATCTGATGTTGAGAAGACCACTTTCAGATGTCACTATGGTCACTTTGAGTTCCTAGTCATGCCATTTGGGTTGACTAACGCTCCTGCTACCTTCCAGTCTTGTATGAACAGAGTCTTTCAGAAGCAGTTGAGGAAGTTTGTGTTGATATTTTTCGATGACATCTTGATTTTCAGCAAGACATGGGAAGAACATATCAAGCACTTGGAGAAAGTGCTTAGCATCCTAGAATCAGAGAGCTTGTTTGCCAAAGAATCCAAATGTGAATTTGGAATGAAGGAGCTACTTTACCTTGGTCACATAATCAGTGCTGAGGGAGTGAAGGTTGATCCTGAAAAGATCAAGGCAATTGTTGATTGGCCACCTCTTGAGAACTTGACTCACTTGAAAGGGTTCTTGGGTCTTTGTGGATTTTACAGAAGGTTTGTGAAGGGTTACTCACAGAATGCTGCTCCTCTTACTGACCTCACGAAAAAGGGAGCTTTTTGTTGGACAAAAAAGGCTCAAACTACTTTTGATAAGTTTAAGAGGATCATGAGTTCTTGCCCGGTTTTAGCTATTCCAGATTTTTCTAAACCTTTTGAGCTATAGTGTGATGCATCCGGTGAAGGAGTTGGGGCTGTGTTGATACAAGACAAACATCCCATTGTGTTTGAGAGCAGAAAACTAAGAGGTGTTGAGAGGACCTACTCCATCTATGACAAGGAAATGCTTGCAATCATGCATGCATTAGCCAAGTTCAGACAGTACTTGGTGGGGAGCAAGTTTGTGGTCAAGACTGATCATAATAGTCTCAAGCATTTCATGCATCAGAAAGATTTGAACGAGAGGCAACAAAAGTGGGTGAGAAAGCTTCAAGCTTACGATTTTGACATTGAGTATGTCAAGGGGAAAAACAACATAGTGGCTGATGCTTTATCCAGAAGACCTCATTTGAGCTCATTATGTGAGCTTATTGCTGATTGGAAGAACATGTTGCTTGCTGATTATGCCAAAAATCAGTTTGCAACCAGCATCATTGAGGGTACTTCTCATGACGAAAGGTACAAGGTGGTTGAAGGTGTGATGAACCACACTCTGGTGATCCACTCTGCTACCACCGTAGTGAAATGCTCCGACACCACTTGTGATGAACCGACACTCTAGTGCAATGATTTCATGGTGCTTGTAGGTCTGATTTTGGTTTTGTATTTTGTTTTTTTCTTGTTTTGATGTTTGATGCCAATGATACTCATGAATGTAACAAGCATATACATGCAATATGAACTCACAAATAAACTAAACGCCAATGATACTTAAGCAATGAACTCAATTTCATAATTAAGAGACCTTCTTCATTACAAAGAGAATACATAAATGGGCTGCTTGCATACAATTCAAGAGATACTTGAGCAAGATTCGAAATGCTATTCAAGATGCATTCTACATGATATAAGAGCTTACATGGAATAGACAACTTGCATCAAATTCGAGAGACAATACATCTTATGTCTTAATTTTACTTACAGCCAAACTTCACTGTGAATAGTGACTGCTACAGTACCCGCGCCCATGCAAATGCTCATACAAAATTAAATACAAGTTTCTCCTACCAATTTCTTGATGGAATGTCTTCTATTGACAGGGGCGCCCACTTTAGGAGTGAAATCAGCCACCAAAGAAAGGCGTATTTATTTCTTTGAGCAAATCAAACCCTTAAAAAGTGCGGCTGGCTGTAGCTGTTAAAAATCAGCTCCAAAGTCTTCATAAAATGCAAATAAATACCTCTGGATGGCGAATGGTGTCACTAGCAGCAAGTATCCTTCCGAAAGATGCCTCCAACAACTTGTTATCAACAATTCCAAGCTCCAAAATGCAGCAACAAGAAAATAACCAACACTTTAGGGTGGTCTTTCACACCTTCAAGATGCCCTAAATTCTAACTACAAGCCCAAACCAGGCTTACCCACTGTTGAAATTGAGAAACCCTAGTTTCTCTCTTCCACAAACTCCACACTTCAAACTTCATTCAACAAAATAACTCATAGCATAATGAAGTTCAAACTTTCTCTTCTCCCTTTATAATTTTACATTGAAACACTATTCATTAAAAAAAAACACTATTCACTTAAGTTATTTCCTTTTTCACTTTATCAGTGAATAGTAACTGCAAAATGTAAAGTGACCCCTTTAACAAATAGACACATGGTCCCCAAGCCTGAGTAAGTGAAATAAATGGTGATGATCAATATCTTAAGCTCCAATTACGCGCCAAACGCGCAAATTCACCACGTCACCACACTCCGAATACCAATACTGCCTTTAACCGACCAAGTGCCCGTTCAAGTGACCCTCTATCCAGAACCACTAGCCTACGAGGATCGACATAATAGGCTAATCCAATGACTGATGCTCGCAAAATAATGGGAACATTACAGAAGGGCTGATACACTATAAGGGTAAAGTCTTTTTGGTGGCTGATTCTAAGCTCAAAAAGTAGATTTTGTTGACATTTCATGACATTCCACTTGCTGGTCATCAAGGGTTCTTCAAGACCTATAGGCAGATTTGGGAAAGATTTTCTTGGAAAGGGCTGAAAGGGGAGGTTCAACGCTACATTCAGGAGTGTCCTACGTGTCAAATGAACAAGAATGAGCATACTCTACCAGCTGGTCTGCTGCAACCTATTCCCATTCCAAATAAAAAATGGGAAAGCATATCAATGGACTTCATCACTGGGTTGCCTAAGGTCCAAGGCAAAGATTGCATCTATGTTGTTGTGGATAGATTAACTAAGTTTGCTCATTTCTTTGCCATCACTAGTTCATTTTCAGCAGCTCAAGTTGCAGATTTGTTTTTTCATGAGGTGTTTAGGTTGCATGGGTTGCCGAAAAACATTGTGAGCGATAGGGACAGCAAGTTTCTAAGCACTTTTTGGCAAGAGGTCTTTAGAATGAGTGGTACAGTGCTTACTCCAAGCACTAGTTATCACCCTCAAACCGATGGACAAACTGAGATAGTGAACAAATGGTTGGAAGGTTATTTGAGAAACTATGTTTCAGAACAGCAAAGAACATGGGTGAAATGGCTTCACATAGGCGAGTATTGTTACAACTCTTCTTTTCACATGTCAATAAGGATGTCACCTTTCATGGCTCTTTATGGTTATGAGGCTCCTAGCTTTGCCGATTTGGTGTTTGGTGATAGCAAAGCCCCTCAAGCCAAGGATTTGTTACAACAGAGTCAAGATATCTTGAAATCATTGAGGAACAATCTTCAGATTGCACAAAATCAGCAGAAGATGTACGCTGATTAGCGGTGTGTTGAGCGCTCTTTTGAGGTTGGAGATATGGTTTATCTTCGACTACAGCCTTACAGACAGTCTACTCTCAAGAAGAGTGGAGCTGAGAAGCTCAAACCTCGCTTCTATGGGCCGTTCAAGGTTATCAGAAAGCTGGGAGCAGTAGCTTATGAGTTGGAGCTACCTTCGAGTAGCAAAGTGCACAATGTCTTCCATGTGTCTCGCCTCAAGAAGGCACTTGGACACAATGTTATTGCCTCATCACAGTTGCCACCGTTGCATGAGGAAGGACAGTTAGTTTTGATTCCAGAAGAGATTCTTGATTCCAGAGAGCGTTCTTTGAGAAAGGGAACAATCAGAGAGTATTTGGTGAAGTGGAAGAACTTGCCTATGGAGGATGTGACTTGGGAGAATGATGAGATTCTGCAGCATCCGGGTTTGCGATTGCTTGAGGATAAGCAATCTTGGGGAGGGCGGACTGTAATGTCCCCTTCTCGAGCATGACTTTTTCTGTTGACCGTTGGCCTATTCTGGAGACCCGTAGGCTTCTCGGGGGTGAAATTAGGGTTTCATGGTTGGAGGTTTGCTCGCGGATTGGTGATTGAACTGCGGATTCCTTCTGGGTTTTTCGTGAGCTTTGCAGTGATGTGTTTTTCTTGGCATTCCGAGCACCTTCATGAATTTACTATTTTTAGGAAATTCTATTTCTGGCAGTGGTCCTGTTGGCTTCGGCACGGTTGGCTCTCATCTTTATTCAGTCCAGTTGGTTTGATCAATCTTGACCTTGGGAAGCATTTTTGGTGAGATATCTAGTTGATTTTAAAATGTTATATTTTAAAGTTATATTTTATTATTGTGACCCCTTGGCCTAGTGAAGCAACTTTAAGTTGTTCTTAAAAAGGGGGACTTTGAGGGGTGGCGCCTCATGGAGATATTTCATTATTTTTATAAGGTTCAAAAATCAATACTTGAAAATGGACGCCCATCTTGAGGAGGAGGTTATTTCTAAATTAAAGTTAAATTTGTCTTGAGGAAAAGGGACGCCATCTTGGAGGGAAAAGGAGATATTTCAAATTTGGAAAGTTAGGGTTTCTAGAAGCTTCTGGAGAGTCTTCACAAAGTTATAAAAGAAGGTCTTGGGTCTTCATTTGGATCATCTGATAACTTGAGTAATGTTATGCTGTCGAAATGGTGTTGGACTACTTCGAGGAATGAATGCCTCCTAGCTTGGCTCGACTTCGTGCTTGTAAGATAGCACCTAGTGGAGAGATTTGCTTACCTTTGAGTGATTTTGTGTAGTGAGTTTGCTTGTAGCTGTCATCTCTTCATTGTAATCCTTATATTTGCAAAATAATAAAAAAATCTGGAGTTGCTGGTTTGTGTTGCAGATTGGAGTTTTACCTCATAAGTCTTGGTATGATTTTATTCTGGTTCTGGGTAGTCTACCCATGCATTTGCTAGTTGAGGGTGCCCCTTTATGAGAAGTTTGGGAATTTATGGTGAAGTCTTTAATTTTTTAGAGCCAGGTCGCCCCTCCTTGCAGCCGTACCATTCTGTTTTCCTTGGGATTCGTGTCAGAAATTATTAAGGGATTTTTGTGGGGGTTTTCCTGTCCAAGCTTGGTCGCCATCCTTCTAGTGGTGTTCTGCATTTGATTTCAGGTCAATAGGGTTAGAAATGAGTGAGTTATGAGCAATTTGATAGGGTTCTGTAGTGGTGATTCTGTTATTCAAGTTGCTGATCAGTCATATCAGTTTGCATATAGGCTGTCATTTGAATTGGGTTGGTGTTGGGAAGTCTTAATAGCTACTATGGAAGACACATTTAATATTGCAACAATTTAAAGAGTTCTAATCCGTGATCTTGCAGGCATTCTATATTTCATTGTAAGTTGAACAGTAGTACTGTCGGCATTTCTCTTAATCTTGTTCTTCCTACTTTGTAATGCCCACTGAATAAGTGGAAGAGGCTGGCTTGCCGCTTGTTTGCTTTGAGTTGCATTGTAGTTTTCAATATCTCCACCATATGGTCGCCTCATTTCCATTCTGGATTGGGTAGCACATACTTGGTGTTGAGTTACTTTCAGCATTGTAATAGATAGGGAACCTCTGACCATATGCACGCCGTCATCTGGCGCATTCTTGGTTAGGGTTATTTCAGTTTGTGCATTGCATCGTGATCCTCTGACCACATGCTAACACCTTTCCCATCTCGGGATCCTGGTGTACATTCTTGGTTAGAGTTGAATTCTGCATTGTTTAGCTATTTGCTAACCCTAACGGGTGCATGTTGTTTGTAATCACTTTCAAAACAAAATTTTTTTTGGCTCGGAATATTTCACCATCACTGCTCTTCTTGACACTCTTTCAACAACTTCCAGAATTCCAAATCGAGGTGGCTGTTTTGCAAGTTTCTCAAGCTATGGTGATCTCTTTATGTCACTCTTCACAAATCGCACTCCTCTAATAGAAGTTCGCTTAACTATGGATTCACTCTTCTCAAAGCTTAAAAGGGATTTAGCACAGTAAATTGACAATTGTTGGTAAAGCTTTTCTATTTCTCACACTCAGCAAAAGGAAAAATGCAGCAATAGAGAAAAACACAGCAACTTAGATAATGGATATGGGAGCTCTTAAAATTGCAAGAATCAAATTGCTCATAGGTGTGTAACAAAGAATGGCTGGGCATGTATTTATAGGCCTGAAATTGCAACAAATTCCTTCATTGTGGGCATGTAAAATGACAACAAGGCGCCCAGACTCAGTCAAATGCTACTTGGCAGACTTATAAACCCTATATCATCATAAAAAGGAGTGATTCGACCCTCTTGGAGCCAACATTACCAGATTTATTCAACTGAAAGCTCAAAAATCACCACTTACAGGAAAAACATCCTTCTTTGGCGCACAATAGAGAATGACTCATGTTTGCTGCGAATTTGTCAAGTTTTAGATTGCTACAACACATTTCATCTGGTTGGCGTTTCCTCTTCTCCAATGTTTGAAACTTTCCTCCATTTTTGCTGCGTTTGAAGCTTTCCTCTATTTCACGGGAAAAAACTCTCAGCAATTATTTTTGGTTTATTTCAAATGTTACCTCCAAATTATTCGATTCATATTATTTCCTTATGTTTTGAAACAAGAAGCTCGACACTTTTATGAAGACTTACATTTTCCTTTAAATCTAGCGACTATTTTCTTCCAATAGTTCGCTTTATTAAATTTGCTCATATTAAAAGATTTGAATCTTTTAATTTTATCACCTTTGAGTTTTATAAATATTTACACTTTAGAGTTAAAACATTTAACTATATAAATTTACTCCAAGTAAGTTTTAAAATATTAAAATGTAATTCCCTTATTTATTTTATTATATAATATTATTATTATAGTCCAAAATATATTAAACATATATATATATTTAAATACCCAAGTATTTATTTATATATATATATATATATTTTAATATAACCATAGTAATATTATATATAATTTCGTAATATATAATTACATATATATATTATAAATATATTTAACAAATATATCAATATATCATGAACCATTCAGCAACCCGATATATAAATAAATATACATACGTTTTAATGTAAAGTCATCAGGCAATAATAATATTATATTATTAATATCCACAAATAATTGGTAGCGTGTGTATATATACATACTATATACATGTATATACACACCCACTCAATCTATTCATTTATGTCCATTCACGTTATCCTCACAAGGATCACAGTATAGTAAGTCTGACAATAGAACAATCATCACTAACAAAGCATAAAGAAGTAAACTAGACTCCTAAAGCCTATGGATGACTTATCAAGATCAACTTATTTGACTTAGCTTACTTAGTCTTAGGAACGTTTGTGTGTATGCTCAAATGGTTCTCGTTATTGTTTACCCGACCAAGCTCCTCTCCCGAGTGATATTTCTCCTCTGCTTGGAGGAATGGTCCTCATACCTGCATCCACCGTCATAAACTCACGGCAATCAAATGCTCACAACAATAGCAGTATATACGATAAATCAACATGATTCATTAACCTCCTTATGCAGTATTTTACCATGAATAGCATCAATTGAGATAACATCAAATGAAACAACATCAAATGAGATACATTCATATTGAAAACAAGGTACAAGCATCAATAATTCATCTCCAGATTCCACACTGTATTCACATTTACCCTATCTATTAACGGTAAATAGTAACTTCACAATTTCGGGATGTAACAATTTTCCTCAAGAAAGAAAATGGCAAGAAAACTTGCTTCAACAATGCAAGATTGAATATTGGTTGAATATGCTTTAATGCAAATCTGCATGAGATGCCTTGCTTATAAAGGCAAGGTAGAGAGATAGGATTAGACAAGATCATGACAAGTGTCTTAATCCTATGACATGAGACAACTAACAAACTAACTACCTAGGAATCAAGCATTACTAGTGTTGTACCCAAAACCAAAATTTTTGCTTCATTAAGGAATTTTGCTTAATTGAGTCTTAATCTTGTTAAAGTGATGTCAGAAGGTCGTTTTTGGGCTTTTTAAATATGGAGTTGGTGTCAGTGTAATGTCAATCTGTTACTGAAGTAATTCAAGGAAAATGAAAATTTGAACGGAAATCACCAAAATTTTCTATCTCTGGAGAGGGGAGCACATTCTCAAATGGGCGCCCTATCTTTTAGGGGTCCAGATCCTGTTTTTAGGGTTTGTCACTTCCAGCAGACATTTGTATGGCATCACGTCAGCTTCGCAGTGAGCTATCAAGCTTGTCAAACGGACTTGTTTCGGGCAAGTTATGGAAGATATAGCGCAAAACAAGGCGAAAGCGAGAATTGGCTAACATTGAGGAAAAGAGCAGCTTTTGAAAAAGGTGCCCATCTTTTTGAGGTGTCAAATGAAGATTTTTTGATTAAATGCCACCTTAGATGTTTGTCTCACATTTGTTCAAACTTCGCGACGCATCCGTCAGTGGGTGAATCTGAGTTGCAGAAGTGCCTGAATCGGAGGTCAAACGTGGGGTCAAATCTTAGTCAAAATATCAAAGGAAAAGCAAAAGAGCACTTTTTCAGAAAGGCGCCTAAGCTTTTCAAGCCTTTAATGCCTTTTTTTTTGATAATCTCAGATATTCAGTGTGTCTGTGTTACATTCAGCTTTCCATTGCCTGTCTCTGTTAGATCAGAAAATGATTCAGTAGCTTGCAGTCGAGGTTTTTATATTATTTTTGTCAGTTCCAGAAATGGCCAAGTCTGGAGTGAAAAGAGCAACTTTTCAAAAAGGCGCCCTTGATGTTCACCCCTCAGATGATGTTTTCTGGGGAAATGTGCCTTTGCAGCTGTTGTGTAGAATGAGGTCAGCTCCGCAGTGAACCTGTGATCCAGTCCTGAAGGTTGGTAAAATAGAAGTTATGAAGGATTTATCTTTCCCTTCGTACGAAATGCAAAAGTCAAAATTTGACTAAGTCTGTGAAAAAGCGCAGCGTTTGAAAAAGGCGCTTGGATTTTTGGGCCTTCAAATGTCAGTTTTATGGTTTCCAGTCTCCAGATATTTTTTGATTAGTTTTTACTCAGCTCTGCAATGCACTTGTCAGCCAACCAATCGGAGAAGTCAATCAACCAGTGTCAAAGGATGAACAAAGGTCCCGGCAGAGGTTTTAGCTTAAATTTTCATGAAATTTGGCTAAGTCTGGAATTCGTCTTAAGAGTGCAAAGTTGGATTTTCGAAAGAGAGTTGAATGGACGCCTTAACTGGAGTTCTGACTGCAGTTAGACTAAACGTTTTCTGGGTTGTCATCTTCAGTTCATATATTGGCATGTTGAGTGATCTTTCAGTTCGCATGTCGAGTTAACTAGTTTGCATGTTCAGTTAACTGCTTTGCATGTTGAGTTAACTTGATTGCATGTTCACTTAACTGAAGATTATCAGTGAATGTCAACTGAAGTTCACATGCATGGCGAATTTGGTTGCAATTGTGAAGTTTTTGTGAAGATGGCGCTTCATTGAGTGTCAACTGAAGTTCTAGAAGGGACGGCATGAATGGTGAAGCATAAATTTGTGAAGTATGGCGCATTTGAGTGTTAACTGAACTTATCAAAAGGGTCGCCATATTTAGATTTTATTGATGAAGCATAAATTAGTGAAGCTACGCATTTTCTAAGGAATGACAACTTTAGTTCCAAAAGGGTTGTTATTTTTAGCATGTGAAGTTGGCGCATTCACTTCTTGAAGGCCAACTGAAGTCTTGAAAGGGTCGCTATATTTAGAATATTCATTGCATGAAATATGGCGAATTCTTGATTGCTAACTTTAGTTATCAAAAGGGACGCCTTAGTTCAAATTTGTGAATCTAAAGCAAGTGTGAAGGATGGCGAACTTAATATGAAGTGCTAACTAAAGTCAAAGTCGCATGAAGTGTTGAACTGAAGTATTGAAAGGAAAACCCTAATGCATGGCGATTTATTTAGCATATTCGAGTTTCAGTTAACTGGAATGAGGTCCAATCACAAGCCAAGCGCACTTTTTATGGATTCCATGCCTTATGCGAATTTCATAGATGAAAATCTATATATTTCAGTAATGGCGTCCATTATTTCATCATCTTTAGCTTCGAAGTTCTTATTCTTCTTGAGCGACCAGCAAGCTAAAGGTGCTACAGGTGTCCGAATTCAGCGTTCTTCATAGCAACGAATTCAGATTGTTCAGAGGAAGGCGATTCTAGACTTTATTTTCACTTTGCATGCAGGTTTTATCAAATTCCAAGGAAGAAGTTGGCAGATTTTTCAGAAGCAGACAAGCAAAACTTTCTATCTTCTTGTCTTATTTCTTCTATTTCTCACCTTAGGTACTTTCTTCGCATGTCAAAGAAATTCAACACATATTCAGAATTTGATCATCTGGGTTCGCATATTTCAGCATTTGCAGCCAAACCCACGTCTTAGATTTTTTCGAGGAAATCGCCCTATAGTCTTCATTTTGAAGCTCTGTGCTTTTTTCCGAGAATTTCTTTGCATGTGGGCTTGAAACACATTTTTTCAAGAATTCAGCTATCTGGGTTTGTTCAGAATTCCATTGTGCACAAAACCCATGTTCCAGAAAAACTTCGAAAATTTCTTTCGTCAGAGGCTATTTTTAGCTTTGTCCAGAGGTTTTCAGAAAGTTCTTCAAGTATATTCGACTTTATAGTCAAAAGTCCTCATTTTCAAAATGCAGTTCAATCTCATTGATTACAAGGTGAAATCGGCTCTTGCTCATAATTTTATCAAAACTTCAGATACAGACCTGAATCATGTTTATCCAGTGGTTAATCTGAGCAGTTTGGAGGGTGTTAGCAGCAATTCATTGAGGAATCTTGAGCGTTCTGGGTTGCTGGCAGCAGCATCCATTCCTGTTACTACTTTCGATCTTGAGTTCGTCCTTGCTTGCATCAAGCATTATGACTCATCTTCACGTCAAATCAGATCAGTTGACGGGAGGGTTGTTTGCAGTATCAAACCAAAGGACATAGAGAAATGTTTTGCTATTTCTCCTCGCTCAGATAACTTTACTGTGGTTCTTGAAGCTTGTGAGAAGATATGGGATGCTGATCAACAACGTTCGCAGAGGAAGGTGGCTCAGAAGTGGCTGAAAGTTCAAAAGACTAACATGCCTAAGAAGGTTGGTCGTGGTGAATTTAAAGATGAAGTTGCTGTTTTGATAACTTTACTCAACCGAGTTACCGGTCAACCAGATGCTAGCACTTTCCGTTCATGGATGTTTTACCTGATTACCAGAATTCTTGATGGTATAGAGCGTTTTGACTGGGCTATGTTGATTAGTGATTGCTTACATTAGCAAATTACTAACTTTCTCAAGTATCACGAGTTTCGTATGATATCCTACTTGGTCTACTTGGTTGCATTTCAAGGTAGCTACGGCTTCTAAAAACTAATGGCACTCTCGGTGTTCATGTGTTCATGATTATTATCCTCGTTGGAGTTCTCTCAATCTGGCAGGACTTCCGAGCAGTTGAATGATCACTTTTCCATGAGAACCGTGAGAGATCTTGACAACGAGATGCACATTCGTATTTCTGCCAGGCCAAATCAGCGATGGAGACTTGGGCGGATTGGTTTATCCAGTTCCCTACTTTCACATACATCCGAGTTTATGGATATGTTGGAGAGCCCCTGATGTTGCCAAGGTATCCGTCAGACAAGATTATCTTTATGGAGTTCCTCAACAAATGCAGCATGTCCATTTCTTTCTTCGTAGTCGTCATAAGACTGCGGCTAATTTTCCATTCACATTGGGAATTTTCACATGCAATGCAGCAACAGATGCCAGGTTTATGTCTACCGAGATAGAAAGGTTCAAACTCAAGACTTATACTGAGAGGCGTTCCTATGATCCTCTCGGTCATTATGAGATCGGTTAGAGCGAGGATTGCACATATACCGGCGCGGGAATTTGGGCTGGTGAAGATGAATTGAGGTTGCGTCGTCGATATAATGGCAGACTCACTATCGGTCAACTCACGATTACCTGCTCGGAGAATGTTGATGGTCCTATCGGATGATGATGGAAGTTTTTCTCAATTCATATGTCAGGATCAAGTTCTTCGGCGACCATAGCTCTTTGATTGGTATACAGGAGAATATTTCTGCTCCGAAGAAGGTTTCGGTCGATTCCTCAAGACTAGTAGTTGTTCTTGGAGAGCAAGCAGGCGGAGGTGGGTTCATCAGCGAGGAGAGCTGCCAAAGATTTCTCTTCGTTGCCTTCTACTTCTAGAGGCAAGACGAGTCAAGGCCATTATAATACCTCACGAAGGTTTGACTGAGTGAAACAGGGAAAGAACTCTTGGTAGAGAGAGCGAAACAAGTTGAGAATGTTCACGAGGTTCCGGTGAGAGGCGATTGTCCATTTGACCTCATGGCTTCACCTCCCTAGTTAGCCCCACATACAACCTATTGACATAGATTCTGAGCCTGAGACGCTAATTCAAGCAAGATCGGAGACAACTGAACCACCACAGGTTGATACATCAGGGACAGTCTCTCCTCAAATTGAAAATATTGTTCAATCTTGTTGGCTCGAGAAGTCTTTGGGAAGACAGAGGCGTGAACCTTCATACAACCTTGATTTATCTGAATTCGGTGAACCCTATCAGAGAAGATCGAACAAGAAGATAAAGAAACAAGTGCATATCGAGAAAACTCCAGAATCAGAGATTGTTATCGAAGTTGCTGTTCCTCCAGAGGGTAAGAGCTTAGATGAAGTCGAAGTTGGTGACTTTACATTCACTAAGGCAAATCTTGGCAGGACCACTAGAGAGACAGATGTAACTCTTCTTAAGATCGTCACTAATAATCTTGAAGAGCGCATCACGAAGGATGGAGAAGATAAGGCCTTACTCAAGGCTGAAAATAGTCAACTTCGTCAGTACATTTCTGATCTTGTTCATGGAAATCCGAGTAGAGCACTTGTTCTTCCTCAGAGTACACCTGCAGAACAACGAAAACTGGATCAGTTAGTCAATCATGGCAGACTTTTGGACAACTGGATTGATAGTTTAGTTGCTGCTGGTCGGTGTCTTCTTGCAGATATGTATCAGTTGAGAAGTGATGCACATAAGCTTCGTCAGGGTGTTCAATCACTTGAGATTGCAGTTGCAGAGAGTTTGGCGAAGGATCGTGTTCTAGTATCTCAGTTGTCAGTTGCATGCGATGCTTTGGAGTTGGTCGAGGATCAAGAAAAGGTTTTTACTTGGAGAGAGCAGCACCTTCTCAGAATGGAAATATGTGAGAAGATTTCTACCAAGTTGTTTTCACTCAAGGATGATGTGGTTGGAGTACTTGCACTTGTCAGCGGTTTCGTTGTTCAGATTCCGTGTCATTATCTTCTTGAAGATGGCATGTATGTTGAGTTGGACAAAGTACAAGCAGAGTTCGAGAAGTTGATTCATGACAGCCTTGAAGGTGAACCTATGGCGCCTAAATTAGAGAATATTTTAGCAATGATTACTATGCTTGATTTGGAAAGGCCCGAAGATTATGAAGATAGGTATGCATACAATTCTGAAAGTGTGAGAGAACTAAAAGCCGAGCTGTTATTTTTGGAGCTGATGTCAAAGATGCCGGTGTGAAGATCGATGAGTTCTTGAGTGAAGTGTTAGACGAGTTGACATGGAATTGATCACCCGGTTAAGGACTCTCTGGTCTTCAAAGTTTGGAGTCACGAACTGGGATTATTTCTGACTTTTAGTCTTGAGTTTACTTATGCTTATCTCATCTTGGAATTATCCAACACGGAGTTAGGTTAGGGTTTCGATTAGCGAAGGTAGCCATCAGTTAACTTTGCTTTAAATAAGGGCGTGCATGCTTGCACATGGTCCATTTAGGTTATTTGTACCGGTAAACTGATGGTAGCTTTCCAGTTAACTGTATAGTTTACTTCATTAGGGTTTAATAATTAATCTTGCATGCATTTGCAAGGCTGTAGTTAACACAAGGTGATTTTAGGGTTCCCTACACCTTGATGTATATAAATAAGAGCTTTTGCTCATTTGTAATTAACTTTTGCTTGAGAGAAATATATGCTGCGCCTACCTTGCCCTCAATATTGCTCTTTTGGTATTTGTTCATGCGTCTTTGCTATTACAGTTGATTGTTATGCCACATAGGGTTTCATGCGATTGTGATAGTGAACTCTTTCCATAGTTTAGATAAATTTGTTTTGTGCATCTTTACCATTACAGTTAATTGTTATGCCACATAGGGTTTCATGCAATTGTAATGATAAATCTGTTTTGTGAACTTTTACCGTTATGATCAAGTGTTATGCCACATAGGGTTTCACGAGATTGTGATGATAAATCTGTTTTGTGAGTCTTTACTATTATGATCAAGTGTTATGCCACATAGGGTTTCATGAGATTATCATGGTAAATTCTTAAATATGTTTTGTGCCTAATAAACTTGTTCAGATCGAGATAATAGTTGCGCCACCTTGCCTTCAAGTAGAGAATCTGAATCCGTTTATCGTCTGATAGTCATAACCTGCTCCGCTTTCATGCTCTGCTTTTCGAGGGAATCGGATAGAATTCTAAGTTATTAAGTTTAGTTGTAGCAGAATTCAAGTAAACCAGAGAAAATTCTCAGCTGCAACGATATAGCTTTTCGAGAAAGCCTTGTACCTCTACAGCTGAAACAAAAAGACAGGAATTAGTTTAGTTTATTTCCCTTTGCAGGTATTTTTGTCAAAGCACAACGAGGGAGCTTCCCCTCCTAATTTGAAGAGCACTCATTGTGTAGTGTGCATAGCTGTCCGTACCAACTCTTACTCCAGAGGTGCTAGTTGTTACACCAACAACTAGCTAGATAAGATAAGTTCTAGAAAGCCAACTAAGACTTCTAGAAAGAATCTTATATCCTAAGTAAACCTAACATGTGAATATGTCCCCTAACTACCTAGTGAATGAATTAGCTAGGTACAAGAAATTTATTCACACCAATTTCGGCAAAGTCATCTTTTCCTTTAAAAGGCTCCCAAAAATCATCAGAGATTGTTAATTGGTGTTTCCCTGCAAGATAATTTCCTACTTAGTTTGTTTCTATTTCCTACTGAACAGTTCTTTCTTGAAGTGGGATTTTGAGACACCAAGATTTACTTTGGTAGTTTGTGAGACTATTTTAAAATATTTATATAGCTGTGTGTATTGTGTAAATGACTATTTTGAGTGGCTGCTACTTTGTGTCTTCTTTTCCTAGTAATATTTGCATGAATAAATTTCACAAGACCAGATATTCTGTGATGAATTTCACTGCTATGAAAAACATTGGTCATAAGTAACCACATAAATGCACAATCCAATGGTATAAATAACGCCTGAAAGCAATTTCCAGATTTAGGTAAATTATCCTGTATGAGGAACTGTTTGAATGTCCAAATCACTGTCAAAATTCTTATGTTACTAGCTGAATTTGCTATTTCACTATATTGCAATTGCCCTTGATTAGCTTGCTAGTTGATTCACCTACAGTCTCTTCATGCACACCAATTTTTAGGGTTTGAATATTTGGAACCTTGTCATCTGCCACCAAAGCATACATGTTTCAATGGTTCGATAGATAAATGTACTAGATGTATTTTAGATGGCACCTTACTGAAAAGCTTCAATTTTTGACACACATTTATCAAATATTGCTTTCAGTGTCGTCCATGTAGATATAGTCTTTAGTTTTACTATTATTTTGAAGTCCAAACAGCGATTGAAACATGGAAATAGATTGCACCTCTTGAAGCTTCATTGCTTACTTTGGATATATAAAAGTATTTCAGTCTAACTGAATTGAAAAAGAATATTTTTCTTAAAAATTAACCATGCCACTTACATTCCACTATGAACCTTTTAATCTTCTACACAGTAACTATGTACTCTTTAGAAGTGGTTATAATATTTTAAAGGAAGCTCTTTGCTAATATAGAAAAGCTCAATGTTACCCACATCATGGTATGTATTTATATTGTACCATTGTTTAACTTTGTTTTATGTTGATCTTCAGTTCTTTGGAAAAGGGTCAACCCTACATCTTTCGAGTAGGTTCTGGGCAGGTAAGGACATTTATATTTCTTGTATTTCATAATATTTCATATGTACTAAAAGTCTTGTGCTATTAATGGTGCCATATTGACTAAATTGATGGCATAAACTCATAATGTACTTTTTGACCTGGAAATTTTCAATGTACTGCCATCAAGGACAAATTTTTTAATGATCGAACACAGAATTCAGTTGTTATATACTTTGATAATTTCACATTGATTAAAATTAGGGCATTGAATCATGTGTTTACTGTTTAGTGCTTTACAAGCTATTTTGTATGGATCTTCCATGAGTTACTCCTTTATGATTCTAAGCTTGTTTGATCACCTTTTTGATTTTCAAGAGTGATGGATTTTCATCATTTTCTAACATTTGATAGTCATATGCACATACGTGCCTTAAATATGCAAACTGACAACATATGAAGTTTCGTTCCTAAGATTAACATATCTCTCAAGTTCTTTTTCTTTATAGTTTTTGTGAGAGAAATAAGTATACATTGGATTGTGTGTGCAATCTTAATTAATCATTAATGAGGGTGAAAGTAATAAGACACAACTAATACAACTAATATATAAGCCATTTCAATATCACAAACAAAAATATTTTATGTCTAATACAACATTGTAACTTATTTTGATTCTAGAGTTTTGTAGGCATTAATCAATTTTGATATACCAAGCTTGTAGAACCAATTTAAGTCCATAAAAGGACTTGACTAGGCTGCACTTTCCCTGGCAGGACCATTAGCTCAAATTCATGATTTTTTGTTTGAAATCAATTAACACAAACCCAAGCTAATCAAGCATCCTCGCTGTGACGCCACACATCGCCCCATTGCAAATGGGGACCCCCTAATTTTGGCTTCACTTTTCGTTTGTTTTGTCCTTGTCTCTCTTTTCTACTGTCTACCTTTCCGGGGACGTTCCCGTCTACAAGCTTCAGCGTGAATTTGGCTAAGTCTGGAAATTAGGGTTTGGGTCTTCCTGGTCAGTTTGAGGTCGAATAAAGTCAATAAATTGAAAATTGAGCTTAACATTGTTGTCAGTGTGTTTCAAGCAGGCTCTCAGCAAGTTTTTATCAGATTTTGAGGAACTTACTATTTTTAGTAAGTATGCAATTACAGGCGATTTGTCAGCACTTTTGAGGTTCCGACAGTCACACAGCATTCAGAGCATATCAGACTGCTTGCATGCCAAATTTGAGCAAAAACGGATAACTTACTATTTTTAGCAGTCTGGCTTCCGGCACAAATTTCAGGGTCCAGATGCAGAGATTTTCTTTGCATGTCTGGATATTCCTTCTGGGTTTTTCGAGACCTTCGCGACGATGTAACATGCAAGCCGAGACAACCACTTTCAGGATTCAGCCTTCCAAGGCTATTTTTAGGGTTTGCATGTCAGGGTTTCTTTTTGTATGCCAAGTGATTCTCGATGGTTTTTTCGAGAACTTCGCTGGATGGTGTGACATGCAAACGAGGATTCTCACCGCGAAGGAACTTGCTATTTTAGCGTGTGTGTCCCTACAGCTCGCCTCCCAAAGAGTTCAATCACGTTGATCGCAAAGGCCGAAAAACTAAAAGAAACAGATCTTTTGATTAATGCGATAAAGGTGTTAGGTTTCCAGCTTCGAGCCTAAAAATAGGCATCAAAAGTCAAAATCTTCGAAACCGATGTAAACCATCAGCGACGCGATCCTTCAAGCTATCCTCACCGTGAAATTCTCAATAAACGGAGCACTTTACTATTTATAGTAAGTCAAATTGGAAACGTGCTAAAAATAGTAAATCAGTTGCATGCGTCAGTGTCAGCCAGCAGGTCACGTGGTGAGGAGCGCCTCATCCAAATTTCAACTCGATTGGAGCTTGGGAGCTATCAAAAACATGAGCTTACTATTTATAGTAAGCCACCTTCAGAAACAGGCTATAAATAGCAGGGTGATTGAAAATGGCAGTGTCGACAGGACAACAGAGCTATGAGGATGCTACGTTCAAAATTTCAAGTTGATCCGAACTTCAGAAGTGCAAAATTGAGAAGACTCACTATAAATAGCAGGGCACGTAAGCTGGCGAAGATGATGAAAATTTGTCTAAGTCTGGAGTTTCGTCCAGCAGGCCTGCCAAAATGCGCCCAGACTGATGAAGAGGCATGAAAAATTTCTAAGTCTGAGCTCATCCTACTCAGGGGGCAAAATGCGCCCAAGATGAAGAAGTCAAAGAAAGTCAACATTGTTCGTCCTGCAGGCATGAGGAAATGCGCCCAAAATGAAAGAAGGAAAAGTTTAAAAAAGTTTCTAAGGCATAAAAAAATCCTCCTGCCTGGCTAAAATGCGCCCATGCAAGAAGAAGCTTAAAAAAGTCAAAGAGGTCAAGGTTTTTCATCCTCCTGCCTAGCTGAAATGCGCCCAGCTCAAGGAAGTAGCATGTTCAAAATATTCTAAGTGTTTATCCACCTCCTATGCCAAAATGCGCCCACCTTGAAGGCAAGTTGCTAAAAAATTTCTAAGTATAAGTTTCATCCACCAGCTACATGGAAATGCGCCAAGGATGAATGAAAGTCAACAGGTCAACAAAGTTTATCCTGCAGCTAGGCTAAAATGCGCCCAAAAGGAAAAATAGTCAAAGAAGTCAAGGGATTTTCATCCTTCATGAGGTGCAAAATGCGCCCAAAACATGCCATATGGAGACAAAAATAGGGGAGCTCAAAGGTCACAAGGTGGCGTTACAAGTTTCATCTTACATGCATAAGAAATGCGCCCATATTTCAAACTTTATCCTCCACACATGGCCAAATGCGCCCAAAAATGCTAGGAAGGTTGACTTTCTCCTCTCTCCTTTGAATGCGCCTAATTGAGGCATGTGAGGACAAAGTGTATTAGGCGTTGAAAAAGATTCCTTCACACCATGCCAAATGCGCCCAAGTGAAGACAAGAGGTGGCGCTTGAAGTATATCCCTCTTGACATGCAATATGCGCCATGTTAAATGAATATGAGGTG
Source organism: Sequoia sempervirens (assembly GCA_007258455.2). Classification (NCBI taxonomy): domain Eukaryota; kingdom Viridiplantae; phylum Streptophyta; class Pinopsida; order Cupressales; family Cupressaceae; genus Sequoia; species Sequoia sempervirens. The sequence goes on from VDFB02328271.1 coordinate 54,158, forward strand.
AGGCGTGGCAAATAAGATAAAAGTGTTGAGGGTGAAATGATAGACAAAAAAAAAACATATTCCCCTTGAAGTGAGATGTGCGCCTAAGGTAAAGTGTAGGGAGTGGATGAATATAAAGTGTATTAAGCGTTGAAAATGCCAGGGGTTGAGAAAATATTCCCTAGGCGTTGAAATTTGATATGTTCTCCATGAAGTATGCTATGCGCCTAGGTAAACCTTGAAGGTGGTGAAGCAAAATACAAGGCGTGATTTTCCTCAAATGTGAGATGAGTGATAAAATTCCCTCTAAGGCATTGGAGCTTCAAAAATATTTTTTTCAAGTGTGAGGTAAAATGCGAAGTGGTGGTTAGAAAAATATAATGTGCCAGGCACCTCTGTGGATAAAAAAAAAAAAATTTCTAAGTGAGGTTGATATTTTCACAGGCAAAAGTTGATCAAGTTGGATATAAAATTTTCTAAGGCACAAAATATTCTCCCTTAGAAAATTGCCTAAGTCTGGAGAGATGATGGAATTTTCCTTGAAACACAGATGAACCGCCAGAGATGAAGTCAGTGATTGCCAGCTGCACAAGATTGATAAAAAATTTCCAAGTCAGAGCAAAATTCTCAGAGGGGATCGAAGAACGAGAACAAAGTTGTTGAAAGAATAATTTTCCAAGGTTCAAAATTCAGAGAAATAAAATGAACCCATTCGTCGTGCACCCATGGGTTCGATGCGT
>VDFB02328273.1:0-37777 GCA_007258455.2 Sequoia sempervirens
CAAGATTGAAGGATCAACTCTACATTAGCCCTTAAGGCAATGACAGACATGACCTCCTCTTATGTGTTTTTTCCTTTAATTGATCCTTAGATGTATGGTTTAAATTCATTGTTGAATTAAATCAACCTAGTCATTCCCACAACTTGTGTGGGATTACAAAAACATTGCTTTTAATAAATCAACTATTTCATAGCATGTAATGACTTGATTTCTTCATCTAAACTTGTTTTAATTACATAATATGGAATAACTAAATAAAACTGTTTTAAGCATATGTTCTTTTGTAATCAAGATGAATGACAATTTTCACATACCTTGCTCCAAAACTGCAATTCTTTTCTGATAAATAGTAGTAACATACACTACAGAAAATAGTTTAGCTTCACAAAAACATCATGTGAATGTCTGTTTCCTTAATGTAGTCCATTTTGTTGATTTGTCTAGGTTTTTCAACAGTTTCACACAAACTGTTGCATAATTTTGATAAGTCAATTCTTTAAAACCCTTCATTCAGAAAGTAGATGTTCATTGGATGGTCTATGCATCAAAATTTTATACCCCACCAAATAATTGCCCATTAAAAATTCACTAATTTAAGTGGGAAGCAAAAATTAGTAACAGGTATATTCTCCTACTCGTTCTTTTACTTGTATTTTGATCTCAACTTCATTGGATTTTGAGGTGGAAGCTTTTAAGGACTAAGGATAAATATATGATTGAGAAGGAAGTGCCTCATAGTTGCTTGGGATTGTGACTTCAGTTTTAGGACTTATATTATGGAAATATATGAATAGGTTAGGATACCCTTGTATTGTAATTTCGACACCATTGTGTGGGAATTTAATGCATTAATGGTATGTAGAAGTTACCGCTTGCATTACATGAATCCAAGGTCTTCCAAGGAGGATGTTATAGTTCAGAGGGAGATTAAGAACTTAGTAAACCACATCCTTTACCATAGGCCCAACCCTGATTAGTAGAGTAAGTGATCCTTTAGACAAATTTTCCTCTTCATCATATGCCTTTATGGTAATATTTTTCTTTGGATCAACTGCATTTTCAGAGAACCCTAATTTCATGATCAATTTTTAAGTACAAATATTAAGACCTGCTCCTCCGTCTATTAGAACTCACTTGATCTTGACATTATGGACAAGGAATTCAATGTGTAAAGCTAAGTTATGCGATTGTCAGATGGATGAATCATTGTTCTCAGTAAAAGTGAGAGTGTGAGGAGAGGTGATGTGTCCCCTAACTCAAGGATGATGAACCTCAAGTGATTTAGGTGACTAGTAGCCAAAGGTTTGATTTCAAGACCTAGGAAGAGTAACCTAAGTGTGATGCTAAAGGTTTATTTTACCAATGATAGATATGCAAGGGCAAAGGATATGCAAGAACTAGGCCAAATGCAAGGATTGAAAGATTACAACTTGAAGGATGGTGCCCCAAAGAGAGTTAAATGATAAGTTCATTTTAGATGTTTTAGATGTTTGAATTTTTGGGTTTGCAAGTTTGAAATGTTACAGATTCCTAGGTGTGATGTTGGTTGATATTTGTTTTAAACACACATGCAAGACACAAGCAGACATAATGTTTTTGAGTTTGATCTTGATGTGAAATGACAAACACTTTGAAAACACTTTGCACAACCTAGGCTTCTCAAGAGATACAACTTGCTAGATCCCCACTTGGATTTCTCTAGCCACTTAAAAGAAAGCGAACAATTAGAGACTTGGTGGCATTGGATCCCCCTTACACGACACACTTCTCGGGCACACCAAGTCTCATTCCCCAAAGAGGAATTTTTGTCTCTACACTTGAATAGTGAAAATGTGGGGTGACTTCAAAATGACCATTTCTGCACTAGCAAGTGAAAGGCATTTTGGCCACTAAAACAATTGGTTCTTAGTAAGGGCTTTCATTCAAGGTGGCCATACTTGCAACAATATTAGCTCAAGATTATTTCAATCAAGAGGCCTCCCAGTCTCTTTCTAAGAAATGATTTTGATGTATCACACAAACACTAGGGGTGGAACTTGTCGGTATGACACATCGATACTTGTTGCTTATGACTTTCATCACAAACATATTTTTTATATAGTAGTTTGAAAGAGGTTGTTTCTAGCTTGTTACCGCTTGGGTCTTTCCCATATTTTGAAGCGGGGTGGTAGGCCCTCTAAAGGTATACAAAAGCAAGGAAGTGCATTGTTTTTTATCTCCCAGATCGCACGAAGTGCAAGTAGAGAGCATACACAATTCCTTTGCCTCACACTCATATGGGGTTCATTTTAATTCCAAATCCAAATGTGTGGGTGGTTAGACAAAATATCAAAAGAATGCTTTTGATTCTCAAGATCGCCGAGTGGCATGAGAGAAGAGCGTACACTTTCAATGACAAAAATAAAAACCACAAGACATGGCAAACACTTGTTAATTTTAACCCTTGCTTATGATGAGACAAACACTTGAGTCCATTTTTAGACCAATGAATCAAAATGTGATCTAATCTATAAAAAGAAGACACAATGTTTCAAGATTAGATTCTCTACAATCGAACCTACAACACACTAATTAGTAGTTTTAGTCACCGTTCTTCAACAAACGAGAGTTTATGTTTTATTTTATTTTTTTGAGTCTTTGACATGGGAACCTGCAAAGATCCAAATTAACAAAAGATTAGCCAAAAGATTAAAACTAAACTAAAAAGAAAAATAACATTTAATCTAGCTTAATAAAAAATAGTAAAATTAATCTAATCTAAAAATCTAATTAATCTAAAAATCTAAATCTAAACTAAGTTAGAAAATCTAAATCTAAACTAAATAAAAAAATCCAAATCTTAACTAATTTAGAAAAATCTAACTTCTAAAATCTAAATTAGATTAAGAAATCCAAATCTTAACTAAATTAGAAAAATCTAAAATACTAAATCTAAAGCTAAATCTAAATTAAATTAAATCTAAATTCTAAATTAGATCTAAATTAAAATAAACTTAAACTAAACTAAGTTATATTCTAAACTAAATTAAATCTAAATTGGATTAAATCTAAACTAAATTAATCTAATCTAATTTAATTGAAATTAAAATTAATCTAATTTGAAATCAATTGAAACTAAATTTAATTTAATCTAAAATAATTGAAACTAAAAATTAATCTAATCTTAAATTAATTTCAACTAATCTTAGAAAATAAATAAAACTTAAAGAAGTTGTGATTGTAGGAGACATTCAAAATGGATGTTGTGACTGAAGGGATGTTGTGATTGTATGATACATTTGAAAAGTTAGGAAAGTCAGGAAAGTCGTGATTGTAGGGTACGTTGAAAATGGAATTTGTTGTTAGGCTGCCTTCTATGCCTTTACCAGCATCCTTCTTTGCTTGCGCCACCTTAGAACAAGGTATGGATATATGTCAAAAGCATTGTAGAAAGTATTCAAAACGTGAAAGCATAAGACAAAGCAACGAGTTGTTTGATAGAATGTTTCACAAAATTTGGTCTAAGGGAACACCATCATTGGAAGATACACGTCCCTGCAAGAATGATCAAAATTGATTTGTGGAAAAGACTTTAAAAACTTTCAAGAAAATACATTGGCATGTGTAATGCTAATTCCCCGACTTCCGTGAGTATCCTCTCAATCTCTATTGAAATGATAGCTTTGGAATAGGGTATTAATTTTCATCAGAGCATGTTTATAATTTGATTTTATCATATATTATAGCTACGGCTACTCCAAAAGACATGAATGAAAAATAAGACAACATTCAATTAAGACAACAAAGGCCGATATTATATAGAAAAATAAAACTGTGAATCAAAATCAAATCGGGCATGCAAAGATTTCTTCCATCAAAACATCTTGATAAAACTCTCAAATAAACAACAAAATCTATGTCAAAGATTAAACCATTATAGACGATTGCAATATTCTTGTGGAATTTTTATATCATATTGAATGCATTAAGCTACCAATTAATGATTCACAACTTAAAATGCAAGATCGAATAGTGTTGGTGTAATTAAATGTCTTGTACCTTGTCCTAGGTCATAATTACACCTTATTTAAGTTTACTTAGGGACCACATAGGAGGTTGTTGGAGATTTTCCACCTTTTGTGGACTTGATGATCCTACATACCTCATCACTTCCACCCTTTGTGGACACATCATGTGATTATCTCTCCACCTTTTGTGGGAGATCCACCTTTTGTGGAGATTATCACATTATCTTTTTCCACTTTAGATGGAGTGATAACTCTTCATTGTTGTCACATGTCATAAGATTACGACACTTGTCATAATCTTATGCCCTCCTATGTTCTCACCTTGGCTATATATCCAAGGGGTCTCCTATGCATTGTATTGAGTATTGTATTACATAATTATATTATTGACATTGAATACATTATTCTCGGTCATATTATTTTCTCTCTCTTTTGTGCTTTCATTAGGTCTCTGATCTGGGTGGCTACCTTCATATTACCCATGGTATTCTGCAGCCATCGGGAGCTGCCTTAGGATCTGCCATTATGGAGGAGATCTATGTTATTGGCAAAGATTTTTGGAGCATCCTGGCCACTGGGCACCCATTCACCCTATCATGCTCGGGAGGTCGTTCTAGCTTGAGATCAGCTGCTTTCATCCAACCTGACATCGAGGCCAAAACTGCAAAGGGTTGAAGATTGGAGGTAGTTTCCAGATCCAGGAGGTAGCTACCACTTTGGAGCATTTTCAGCCAAAAAGGACCTCACCATCGTGCTCAGAAGGGCCAAGAACCTATAAATCGACTGCCAAATCATCCAAATCGGAGCAAGTTGTCTGTTGAGGTGTGTTCTAGGCTCACCAGACGCTAACCCCATGCAGACGATTTTTTAATTTTTTTGAAAAATTATTTTGTATTTTCATAATTTTTTCTAAAAAAATTAAAAATTTAAATTTTTCTGCAGATTTTTTTATTGAAAAGTTTTAAAAAATAAAAAATAAAAAATAAAATAAAATAGTTAGCCAGCTCATGGACTCCAGACAAGTCCTATAGATCGCACCATTGTACCACATTATTACATCACCTGCACCGCTGCCCACCTTCGCTCTCCACGCCATTTCACGGTCCCCACGACCCTCATTCTCCTATTGCGCCTAACATTCAAATAATCCCAAATATTTTTAAAACCCGCATGGCTGTCAAAGAAAGATTCCATGCCACGCAAGAATATTCCATCAAAGATATTCCAACAAGCTTCGGCTAAACTGCAAGATTCAACCTGAAATCCATTACCTGAATATTCCGTCAACCTGAAGCATATTCGTCCATTTTTTTTAAGGTAATTCCAATCCATCGGCATATGGTTTTACTCTCATGATCATCTTGTGACGTAATTTTTAAGCTAATGAATTTTGATGAGTGGAAACCGGCCAAATTTGTTTTTTTTCATTTCATTGACACAAAGATTAAGCAATGATGACATTTAAGGCCAAAATTTGGTTCCCTCTCCAATTTGGAGTTTTGGAATTCTGTACCAAGTTCGTGAGGCTCCATATCTTGCCTAATTTTTGCTCCTCTTTTGAGCAATTTTTTGATTTGGCCATCTTTTTCAAAATTTCCAAGTATACCTTGGCTTCTAATTATTGTTGGATAGATTCTTCCATAATTTGCAGTTTCGATCAATTGCCTTGTCACTCATTTCTCAAGAACTTATAGTTTCTGTCAGTGCCTCATACCTAACTCCTTTTCAAAATTGCTTTTTTTAAAGTGCATGATTTTTTTGTCTACTTCTTTATAATCTAATCAATTTGAAGCATCTTGAGTGGATTTTGTACTTTCATCATATGGTCCTTTTTGGCCTATTTGGCACTTGTATTGCATAGATCTGAATTTAGGTCTTTGCTTATTTGTTCTAGTCTGTTATCAGCCTCTTTATTGGAAAGTTGTAAATTAGAAATCATAAGCCCACTTAGCCAAGTTGCAAGTGGCCTATTGTACACGCACTACATTATAAAGTGCCAAAATCATCTATTTGTGGGGGGGTACTTTGATTGAGTGAATTTGGGGGGGTGTATCTTGTGTAATTGTTCATATTTTCTCTCTTGTGCTCTTGCATTCCATCATGGGTTCATCTAAAGTTCCACTCTTAACTGCACATAATTATGGTACTTGGAAAGTACGTGCATGGAGTAAACTAATGGAAAAAGGTTTAATTTACTACATTGATGGAACCATAACTGCACCTTCAGATCCTAAGGTAGATCCAATAGCATATATGGATTGGCTCACTAAAACTTCTATGGCATTGGGTACATTAAGGAAGTTCATTTCAGATGATCTCATTTTCCATGTTGATAAATGTACTACAGCTAAGGAAGCTTGGGATAAACTTGCTGCTTTGTATGGTAAGGTTGTAAGGTTAAGGGATACAAACTTGAACATGATCTCTTAAGCCTTGATCCCAAAGATTTTGATACAATTCAGGATTATGTCACTAAGGCAAATGAATTAAGAGCACAACTAAAAGATTGTGGTATTGAAAAAGAGGATGATCAATTGGTCTTCAACTTGTTAGATAAACTTTCAGTTGAGTATGCAGCCTTTGTTTCAAGTTTTCAAACTCAAAGATTGACAATAAGTAACTTCAAAACACCATCTTTTGAGGCTCTCACAGATCTTTTGATTCTTGAGCAAAATAAGTTGATGAAAATGGGCATTCTAAAGTCTTCAACTTCAAAAGCATTGGTGGTCAATCATGGAAACAATAAGCAAGGTAAAGGAAAGGACCAAAAGCAATCTTCGCCAAAGCCACAAGGAGAGAACAAACAATCCACTCCTCCACAACAAATTTCATCAACATCATCTTCTACAAAGAAGTACAACAATTCAAACAAGAGGGAGCAACCAACATGTTCATATTGCAAAAGGATTGGTCATGATGAGCATCATTGTCATGTTAAGCAAATTGATGAGTTGAAACACATCCTAAAGAAGAACAACATCAACTTGCCAACTGCATATCAAGAGAAGGAATCATCTCCTTCCAATTCTTCTTCTAAGGGAAAAGGAACAACTCTCATGGCAACAACATCTAGCTCATTTCCTTCTTCTACATCATCTCAACATGATAAACATAAGGGGCAAGCATTTCTTGTAGTTGCAGATTCCAATACAGATCAGTGGATCCTTGATTCAGGAGCTTCGCATCATATGACTTCGTGCAAGGATATGTACTCTTCATTTGATTCCTGTTCATCACCACCCATTTTGATGGCCAACAACACTTCATTGGAAGTTTGTGGGAAGGGTTCTATTGACATTGAAGGTGGAGCATTCAGTGATGTTCTATGTGTGCCTACTTTGTCAAGGAACATTCTTTCCATCTATCAGATTACACATAGTGGTTCAGGAAAGAGTGTAGAGTTCACACCAGATTCTGTCATTGTTCAGGATTTGCATAGCAGGGCTCTTGTTGCAGTTGGGGAGGTTGATGATCGTTCTCGGTTCTACACCTTCTCATATTTTGCTCCTATTGATGATTCAGTTCACCCTATTGTGGACACACTTGATGAGATTGAGTATGGTTACTTGAATCTTGGAGTGCTTTCTACTCTTGAGGTTCTTGAACCTATTGTTGATACTCCATCTCCTATATTGACTGATGTACCTGATGACACTTGTGTTCCGACAGTTTCAGTTCCTTGTGATTCAGTGCAACAGTGTATACCTTGTCTTCCAGCAGCAGCTTCATGGGATGACTACTTGACAGACATTAGCAGTTTGTTTGTGGAGTCCTACATTGCAGATTTGGGAGACACACTTGATTACTTGCATCTTCTCTTTGATGAAGGTGATTCTTCTTCAGTTGTTGCGAGGGAACACTCTGACCCTCCTCTACATGATCAGTCTTTCGAGGTTGATGTGATTGTGGATGCGTCTTTACAACAGTTGGAGTAGGCCACTTTCTCTTTTGAGGAGACATTGTCTTTGGAGTATGTTCTATCTTCATCCTTGCTAGATCCTGAGTTGTCTTTTTCAGCAGATCAGATTGTTGTTGCAAAGGGTTTCTCACAGATTCTAGGAGGTGACTACATTACAGCTTCACATGGTTTGGGAAAGGCATCTTTCGGCATCAACACAGGGACACTTGAGCATATTTCAGAGACTTCTTACATCTTGAGGGTTCTTCCTTCTTCACTTGTTGATTGGGGAGACTTCATTCATCCACCTTTGGTATTGTTTCTTCCCAAGGGGAGGAACGTTGTTCGACAGTTTTGGAGCAGTTTCTTCATTCCTTCTCGAGCATCTTCCATTGGTGATCATTGTACATTGAGGGGGGGCTACCTTGTCTCTCTTCTTCTCTTGTATGGGGGGGACTTTTTCCTCACATGGGGTTTTTTCCTTCTCATGCTATGTTCATAGCTTTTTGTATCTCATCTCTCTTTTGGGGGTAGTTTTTTCCCACTGGTTTTTTCTATCTTTACTCCACTTGTGAGAGATTGCATTGCATTATTTACATAGGTACTAATATGGCTAGTAAAGCTGGGACCCATCTTTGCATTGTTGCTGGCATTTCTCCCTAAGTTGCACTTAAAGTGTTGGGTGTAATTAATGTCTTGTACCTTGTCCTAGGTCATAATTACACCTTAGTTAAGTTTACTTAGGGACCACATAGGAGGTTGTTGGAGATTTTCCACCTTTTGTGGACTTGACATGTCATTACCACATCACTTCCACCTTTTGTGAACACATCATGTGATATCTCTCCACCTTTTGTGGAGATCTTGATCACATTATCCTTTTTCCACTTTAGATGGAGTGATAACTTTTCATTGTTGTCTCATGTCATGAAATTATGAACACTTGTCACAATCTTATGCCCTCCTGTTCTCACCTTGGCTATATATCCAAGGGGTCTCCTATACATAGCTTGTACCATCATTCTCTTATATCATTGTTAGGAATATAGTTTATTCTTGTCATATTATTTTCTCTCTTTTGTGCTTTCTATTAGGCCTCAAGATCTTGGGTGGCTACCTTCATAGCCAATTCTTACATAAAGAATAAAAATTTGAAAGAAATTTGAATTAATTTTGATTTTTATGCCACATGGGACTAAGTCGCCCAAGGCGGTGACTTAGTCCACTTGGGAAATTTTGAATGGATGTTAGAGATTAAGATGTATTAAATGTTGTTTATCGGCTTCTTCTTCAACAAGACACTTAATTAAGGCATGTAAGTGCATAAATGGGTCATTTAAAATAGAATAAAGGTGTAAATATTGATGAAGAGCCTAGGAAAGTGTGAAATTTTGTTACAATGCTTTACAACACTTTGAAATAGGTCTTGGTAAGGTTATTTAGGTGAATTATAACACTATGTCCTCATAAAAGTGTGAAGATGTGTTACAACACCTTACAACACCTTTACAAGACATCATTAAATGCAATTTTATTGAGTTTGCAATTGTCCAAGACATAGTGTGGATGTGTAAAACACCTCACAACACTAAATAAAGGCCTCATTAAGTCCAATTTATCATAAATTATTACCATATCAAGCAAAGTATACACTTTTTGGAAACATAGTGCATTAAACATGAACCTCATCAACTGTGGGAATAGATCAATGATCACATTCCCCTAGAGGTCCATACATTGTCTTGATAAGGGTTGTAAGCCCCTGCTACTGTGATTATTAGTTTTGGGTATTGGAATGATAGTGGGAACAATGTAACATGTGCTAGCCTAGATTGGGCTATTCTTTCAGTCCTTCCACTCACTTCTTCACAGAAAGTTTCCACAAGGAGCTCCTCATAGTTGAATGGGCCTAGATTGGTGTATGTGATGTATACACACTTTGAATCCAAATTTTTGGCTGTAAGGGTAGCATCTTGATGTTTATATGTCATGGTGTAGGGAAATTTCTCCACCTTGATCTTCTTGGGCTTTGCTCCCTTTAAAATTTTAGCAACCTACCCTTCTCTTTGTGACACTTCCTCTGATGCTCCTAACATTATTTATTCCTACAAGACAAGCTTGTATTAGACCAACATAAGGTATAAAAAATCATTATCACAAGTGTTATCCTTTCACACTTCTCTATTCTTCCCTAGGTAACCCTCCATACTTAGTAAAATTTTAAACCTAGCGGGAGCAGAATCAGGAGAAAATCAGGAACCTAAAAGGTGAAACAAATGACCTTAACCAGAACTAAGACCAGAAGCAGATCATAAATTGAAACTACCAAGTTTCAATATCTAATAACATTCAACGACCCAACCTCGCTAAGTTAATGAGATCAGGATCAGGATCAAGACACATCAGAGGAAGACTCAAGATTAGAATCGGATCAAAACCTCATGTGAAAGTTCAATGGATGAACTCATTTCCAGATTCGATTCCACCATGTACCTTAAGAATTAAGTTGATGCTCTCCGCATGTCGACACTAGTTTGGACATGAGTTTAAAAAAAGGATGTGGGGAGGTAGAAATCAAGCTCAGCTCCACCCAGACCAGTGGGACCGAATCACACAAGCCAAGGAAAGTACTTGAAAAGGGCACGAAATGCAAAACCCTAACTCATACGACCCATCGAATCATATTCAAATTAGGGCATCCAAAACCCTACAATCAAAATTCATAAGATCGATAAAACAAGATCAGAGGGGTCCAAAAAATGTTTTAAAACAATTGTAAGGCACCAAAACCCCTAAAAAAGGAAAGCCCTAATAAAAAACAGGGCACAACAAAACAACAATGTCACCAAAAATGACGAAAATTATAGGCAATAGAAAAAAGGCAACGAGGAACACAAAAAAAATAAATAGAAAATGGAAGGAAAACATAAAGAAAACAACAAACAACAAACAAAAACACAAACAGCATGAAAGGAAACATGACAAAGACCCACGAGAGAAATCCCATGAACGAGCGAAGAACACAAAATGAACAAAAAAAATGGGAAAACACAAAACAAAATGGGGAAAACCCACCTACCTCAAAACACTATAAGAAAGGTTGAAATTTGACAGGGATCCACCCACGCAAGTTTTCCCGCAACCAATTTCTCTCCTCATTGAGTTATCTTAGCTCTTTGTTCGCTAAAACGCTCTGAGCATGTGTAATGAGCCAAATAACCTTTGATTAAGGTTTTAAAACATTTTCGGTCATGTGAGGATGTTGTAATTAATTCCATTTAATGTAGTTATTCGGGGGAAGAATTGGGGTGAGAACGAGTACACAATCAACATGTATGCCAGAGGTAAAATGGGAGGAGGAGCCTAGAGAAAATAGGACTAGGAAATTTGTAAAAGTTCAATATTCCATCTCAGATCCAGCTTTGGTCCTGGGACAAGGAAAGAATGACAAAGGAATGGGGGTGGAAACAAAACCGAATCCGGATCTAGAACTTAGCAAAGTTCTAGGTTTGGATCCAATTTTGGTTCCACTCCCGACAAAGGGAAAGAAAACCAAGGGAAAAAATGAAAGAAGAAAGGGAAACGGGACCGTGGGAAAAACCCACCCCAAACTAGAACATAAAACAAGATAGAATGCAAGATAGACAAAAGGGAGCGAGATAAAAAAAAAGGCTGGACTTAGAACCTTTTGCAAAGTTTCTCGTTCAAGTTTCGTTTCAGTTTTGGTTCCATAGAAAGGGAAAAGAAACAAAAAAGGAAGAAACAAAAGAAAACCCAAGGGAAAAAATGATCCCAAGAGCCTATGACAAACAAGACAACAAATAAAACAACAAGACAAGAGATGGGGTCAAGATCGGAACAAAAACCAGACCAAGAACTTTACAAAAGGTTCTAAGTTCAGTTTTGTTCTGCATTCTAAACCCACAAAAAAAAAGAAGCAAAGACTTAGGAGGAAAAATAACAAATCCTAAAACCCAAAAAAAAACACCAATTGAAAACATACACAAGGGGGACCCATTTTGATAAAGAAAAATGGGATGGTTATGCAAGGAATAACAGGTCACAAGAGACTTGAGTGACTTAGAAGAAGAAGGAAGGGAAGAGGAAAGTTCCCAAGGGTCTAAGGAAGAGATGGATCCTGATGAATTGAGGATGGAAAAGCTATTGAGGACAATAAAGGGAGAAGGTCCCAAAATCAAGATGGATTTACCCATGAATGGAAGAAAGTTGGATAGTGAAGAACTCCTAGATTGGATAGGAGCATTGGATAACTACTTTGACTATGAAGATGTGCCAGAGGATCAAAGGGTGAAGTTGGCCAATAAAAAGTTTAAGTGCCATGCCTTGCTTTGGTGGGATTATGTACGAAGTGAAAGGATAAATAAGGGGAAGTATAAAATAACCTCTTGGGATAGGATGGTGGTTAAACTCAAGGGAAAATTCTTTCCTGGTTACTACACCATTCAGTTGTTCAAGAGGCTTCAAAATCTCAAGCAAAAGGATATGGATGTGCAAACCTATATAGAGGAGTTCTCCAAGTTGAGCATAATGGTAGGCCATGTAGAAGATGATGAGGATAAAGTGGCAAGATATATCAATTGGTTGAGATACAAACTTCAAGATGAATTCAGCCTCATCAATCCAAGAATGGTGGAAGAGTATTACCAATTGGCCATCAAGGCTGAAGATAAATTGAAGAGAAGGCAAGAAAAGAAAAGTAGTGGTAGAAGTGTTGGAGTATGGCTTCTAGTGTTGTCATTGATGAAAAATTAAGTCATTTCCATGGTCCGCAAATCAATATCTAGTCATACTGGTAGATAAAATAAAATACTATGTGTTACCGGTAGAATACTTGAAGAACAAGGCATCCAGTTAGTCAATTAATCTGTCTACTTTACCAGATCATCATTTTGAATTGTGGATCCCTGGGATTGCTTGTTAAGTATGTATGCTATCTTATTAATGAATTTTTTGGTGTTGCATTAGTCACTGTACGAGCTTGGAGGTCCGATAGGATGTTTTCTGTCTATTTGTTCATTGAAGCCGACTCAGCGAATGTGGCGCATTGTGGATGTGTAAAGTGAAATTATTTAAAATATTTTTACGATTCAAATATTTAATTATGGGTCCCAGCTATAGTCTAGCCGATGGTGTTAGATCCACATTGAAAATTTAATTGTAAATTTGGGCAGATAGTTGATAATATTTCCAAGTTTTATTTAGACCAACCTATAGTGATTTTATTTCTAGATGCAGATATATATATAAGAGATTTGATATATCATTTGGTACATGAAAAAATAAGTGTGGTGGTGTGTTGTGATCATCAGGAACAACGATTAGGTGATTATGCATAGTTTCACTTGTGCATTAAGATGTTTGTAGTGCTAGTTGTGCAGAGCAGAGAAGAATTGTTGAATCAGTCAAAAGGATAGGAGATTATCTATAGAGCTTAATTGGAACTATAATCAAGCATTGTTGATGCTATTTCATCAGTTCACTCTTTTGGATCTATTCCAAATCATTGTAGGGAAGAGATCCCATCCTTTTTTAGCAGTGAGCTCTAGGTAGTGAGCGTGAATGCAAGTGCATTCCCATTTTATACTTTTCATTTTGGGTATACTCATATTATATTGTGGTTCGCCATCCACCGTGGTTTTTCCCCTATTAGGGTTTTGATGTAAATTTTTTGGTGTTATGGTGTTGTGATTATTTTATTTTTGTTGATGCATGTTTCTTTTATTGAATGGTTAAGTTAAATGATAGAATAATAAAGTTGAATTTTTGGACAACACTGATTCACCCCCCCTCTTAGTGTTGCTTGTTTCCAACATTTGGTATCAGAGCTAGTTCCTCGAAAGAAGTCTTATAGCTTGAGGAGATCTTGGAAAGTGTTTTTCAATGGATACAAGAAGTCTTCAACAATAACTTATGGTGGCCCTTGATGATCTTGACCAGTCAAAATCTGAGAACCGAGAATTGCAAGAAAATCTTGAGAGTGCAGAAAAGTTCATTCAGTCACTAAAAGAAAAAATCAATGAATCAAGGGAGAAAAGAAAGGAATTCTGTGGTCAGCTCAAACAAAAGAACAAAAGCATGGAAGATAAACAACTTAGTCTGGCTCTAAAAGAGAAAAAAGAAGAATGTAAATTTTTTTCCAAAGAGAATGTTGTATTGAAGCGTGAGATGGAATCTATCATGATGAGAATGACTAAGGAGATTGAGGATAGGAAGAAGAATGAAGAAAATCTTGCACAATCTTTGAAAGAAAAGTCTGAACAATGCAATTGACTAGATAATGAATTGGAGCAATCCAAGAACAATGAAGAAGTACTTGAAAAGAAACTTGATGATCTCATAGATGAGCTTGCTATTGCAAATGAGTATAAGGATAAATTCAAAGCAAGCTCATCCAAACTTGATGAACTAATCAAAGGAAAGAGGACTAATGGTGATAGATGAGGTCTTGGATATGACGAAGGAGAAAGTTATAGATATGGACAAAGGAATTATGGACAAGGAAGATTCAGACAAGGAAGTCAGATGAAAGGAGCAAGAAGAGATTCAACAAGGCAACCAAATGCTCAGAGAATTAATGAATACTATTATGTTTGCAAAAAAATTGGTCATATGGCTTCCCAGTGTAGGAGTAGAATGAATATAGGTAGACCATCATTCTCAGGTCAATTTTTTAATTGCTATAAGTATGGTCATAAGTCAAGTGAATGTAGAATTGTGATGAATAACTTTGAAAGAGATGTCAAATACTACGCATGCAGTAGATTTGGACATATTTCTAATCAACGCAGATCAAGACAAAGTCAGTGGAACAACTAGTTTGGATAGAGAAATGGTGTGTGCTACAACTGCAACAAATTTGGCCACATTGCTAGATTCTGTTGGAACATAAGAGGTCTGGTAAAACAAAACATGCAACATGATGTTAAAGGGAAAGGAAAAGTCACTACTGATGTGATCAGAAAGAAAATGAAGAAGAAATGGGTGAAGGAGAATCCCTCTGTAGAAGGAAATGCACTAGCACCAGAAGCAACTTCTTGTAATTCCTTAGGGAATTAATTTTAAGCCTTTGGCATAGGGGGAGCTATCAAGAAAAAATCTTAAACCCCCTCTTACAGGTGAATGATATTGAAATCCAGACGTGTCCAGTAGGATATTTGATGCTTTTTAGATGGTGTTCGACTAATTAGAAGCATTAGTGAAGCATATTTGAGATCTACATAAGAGTCATCTATCTTGGTGCCTAAAAGGAAGAAAATTAGATGAGTTAGGGAAAGGGAATTTATTGCAAAATAAAGGAGTTAGGTATGTGGACAATAAAAGGAACAACTTCAACCCAGAAATCACAAAATCCTCAACATGAAATCACAATCAAACTTAAACACAATCAAAAATCCAGAAATCACAAAATCTTCAACATGATGGATTGTGGAAATCTCATAGCATTAACTTCAACCCTCATTTTTCATATTGCATTTGGAGAAAAGTAGTTTGGAGAGCTCTGAAGTGATCATTGGGAATTTGTGGAGAAACTCAAGCATAAAGGAGAATCCACAATCTAATTTTGTTTCGTCTCCGAAACATATTTATTGAAAACCTATAAATTTGTGTGATTGCAATCATGTCTACTCCCCTGGTATTCAAAGTTAAGGATAGGCCACGTCCAAAGTTCAAATGACATTTGTATAAGTCCATAGATATAGAGCCCTTAGGTGCATTTTCATCGGTGTCGTATGTAGTCGTGCATATTGAGGATATTAGGGCTTATGTGCATGCAAACATTGAATATTTGGGAACCTCTCATTTGATGGATTTGTACTCTCATCATATAATTCAAGAAGATTATACTATGAAACTAGAATTTAAAACCCTAGAGGATAAGAAATTTGTGCAATTTTCAAAATTCTCCATATTTGAAGAAGATGAATGGGTTTGATATATGTTGAGCCGTGTCCATGATGAATTCATGTGGTTGGATGTGTCATTCAAAATCACAAAAGAAGCTATATGTCCAGTTACAGGACTAAATTCCACTGGTAGACTTCTAGTTTTGGAATCTGTGAAGAATGATAAGGTTACTGATGCGACAGGCTAGCAATGGGATAGATGAGCAATGATGATAGACGATATTGCCGCAGTGGATGTAAAATTTGCATTAATGGTTATCGGCTATAAGATTTATGACTCAAGCCGAGAGAATTTAGTATCCGACATAGCTATCTACGTAGCATATGAAATGGTCAAACAAAATGCAGACTATGATTTTTTTGAACTACTCAGAACCAGTTATTGGAGAATTTGGGAAAACTAAAAAAGGATAAGAAGAACATATTCAAATATGGTAACCTACTGATATGTTTGTTTTTCCACTTCTCGGGTGAGGTTCTGAGAGTTGGTAAAGTTCAATGGCGTAATGATGAACTGGTAGCTATTCAGATAAGGAATATATTATTTGGACTAGGTGATCGACAAACCTGCAATACAATCCTATGGGGCTACTTTAAATTCTTTTAGAATTTAATGCATACGCAGAGAAAAAATTCCTGCCACAATAGTAGAGCAATACAAAGACACTATTTGCTTCATGGTAGGCATTGACCAGTTCCATATGGAAGTTGTTGATCCTAGAATAGTTTGGATCATGCCTATGGGTTATGAAGGAGATGAGAGCATTGTAAAGATGTATGTAGAAAACTTTCTAAATTCACCACTTGATCAGGGAGAAGAAAGGTTTAGTATTCATGCAGAGAAAAGATTGCTGGTTCATTCAGAATTGAAAAAGCCCTTGATAGTCAGAAGGGTAAGAAAAGAGATAGAAGCCTTTGTAGAGAGTATGGGAATTCCTATGCATAAACTAAAAGAAGTGAAAAGGAAAAGAGATGAAGTTGAAGCAGCTAAGAAGAAAGAAAAGGAAGAATAAGCTATTCTGGGAACATCTGCTCACACTAGAAGTTCCCCTGTGGCTCAGTCAAATCAAGCCGAGGCTTCGAAAAAAAGGAATTTAAGAGCAAAACAAGAATAAATAAACTCATGATTGGTGAAACTAAGGCTATTGTCAATGAAACTAAGGAAATTCTGGAAGAATTTTTGTCAAGGGATAAGATTAAAATTTAGGAAATCAATACTGAAAATGTTAAAGGAAATGACGAAGTGAATGTGGAGGTAAATGAATTAGAAGAAGAGAATGTGAATGAGGAGAACATGAATGTGATTGATCCTCTAGAATTTGAGGATATTCTGATTTCTCCTTATGTGGAAAGTACAAAGACACTTATGGTAACTAAGGTCCTTGTTGAGGTGTTAGCTAAGGAAAAAGAGTTGCATACTGAAGAAGATGAAATGCCTAAAGTCAATCCTGAAGCAGCATCCAAGGTTGAAAAAGAAAAGGATCAAGAAATCAGAATAGAGGAAGTGAAAGGATCTCTATTGGAGCAACAAGAAAAGTTAGATTCTGAGTTAGATGAAAGTTAAATTATCCTATCCACTCTACCTCCAATCCAGATGATGAAGTTTGCTAAAATTGCTCAAGCCAAAGAAAATGAGAAGATACTAAAATCTCACAAAGAGGACAATGAACTGCTAAAGCTTGCATTTGGGGTTTTACGTAAATTAATGCCTACTTATGTTTTGGATCCATCAGGTTTCTCCTTTGGTGAGTTAAAGAAGCTAATAAATTCTGTAGATTCTCATTTTTAATATTTTGAGAAATCTTCTTTGGTTAAAGTGAAAAAGGAGTTCAAGGAGAAGAGAGTTGGTAGCCTAAATGAATTGATCACCAAAGACAAAGCTTTGCTAGGCACTTGCATGAAAAATATTCAAGGTACTATGTTTGAAGGAGGAAAAGTGTACAAATATTGCTTGGTCTTATCAAAATTTACTGAAGAAAATGAGAAGAAGGTGAAAGACATCGAACAAAAATTGGTCACTATTTCTAATACTTTTGACCCATTAGTCAGTAGTGTTTGTAAACAAGAAAGTAAGGTAATGTCCTTGCTCAACCAAATAAAGAGTCTAAAGCTTGAAAATGAAAGGATTATTGGGAGAGCATGTGAACTCAGGGGACTAATAAGTTCAAAGATTGAGATAATGGTGAATTCTTTGAAAGAAGCTAAAGATGCTATGGCCACTCCTAATCCAGTAAGTCTCGAAGCAGCAGAAACTATGTCGTATCTACTTTGTGGTCATATAACAATTTGAGAGAGTTTGAGAAGTGTATCGGAATCAAACTTAAGTGGATTGAAGAATAACTTTGTAGACGTCTTCAAATTTTTGTAAGTCTCAACAGTTTTGCAATTTTGGATTTCCAAATTTTTTCATTGATGTCAAAGGGGGAAAGAGTGCAGTGAAAAATGCCTTAACATTCTTAGGGGGAGCAATATTCTCAATTTTGGCAGTGTACTTATCAGTTTCAACACTTAGTCATTTTTCACTAAGTGTTGCCGTCAATGCCAAAGAGGGAGATTGTTGGCATATGGCTTCTAGTGTTGTCATTAATGGCAACTGAAGTCATTTCCATGTTCTGCAAATCAATATCTAGTCATATGGATAGATAAAGTAAAATACTATGTTACCGACAAAATACTTGAAGAACATGGTATCCATTCAGTCAGTTAATCTATCTACTTCACCAGATAATCATTTTGAGTTGTGGATCCCTAGGATTGCTTGTTAAGCATCCACATTATCTTATTACTGAATTTTGTGGTGTTGCATTAGTCGTCGTACGAGCTTGGAGGTCCAGTAGGATGTTTTCTGTCTATTTGTTCATTGAAGCCAACTCAGTGAATGTGGCGCGTTGTGGATGTGTAAAGTGAAATTATTTAAAATATTTTTATGATTCAAATATTTAATTATGGGTCCCAGCTATATTCTAGCCGAAGGTGTTAGATCCACATTGAAAATTTAATTATAAATTTGGGCTGACAGTTGATAATATTTCTAGGTTTATTTAGATTGACCTATAGCGATTTTATTTCTAGATGCGGATATATATATATATATATATATATAAAAGAGATTTGATAAATAATTTGGTACATGAGAAAACAAGTGTAGTGGTGTGTTGTGATCATCAGGAACATTGATTTGGAGATTATGCATAATTTCACTTGTGCATTAAGATGTTTGTAGTACGAGTTGTGCAGAGCAAAGCGGAATTGTTGAATGAGTCAGAAGGACAGGAGATTATCTACAGAGCTTAATTGGAATTGTAATTAGGAATTGTTGATGCTATTTCATCAGTTCACTCTTTTGGATCTATTCCAAATAATTGTAGGGTAGTGATCCCATCCTTTTTGAGTAGTGAGCTCTAGGAAGTGAGCCTAAATGCAAGTGCATTCCCATTTTGTAATTTTCATTTTGGGTATACTCATATTATATTGTGGATTGGCCATCCACTGTGGTTTTTCCCCTAATAGGGTTTCCATGTAAATTTTTTGTTGTTATGGTGTTGTGATTATTTTAATTTTTTTGATGCATGTTTCTTTTGTTGAATGGTTAAGTAAGTTAAATGACAGAATAATAATTTGAATTTTTGCACAACATTGATTCACCCCCCCTTCTTAGTGTTGCTTTTTTCCAACAAGAGGAAGAAATTCTAGAGGAAGAGGGATGTTTGTTGGTAGTGAGCAGTCCCAAAGATCATAAGAAGAATCAAGAAACAATCAAGAGCAAAGTTTAGACTCAAGGGGCAGCTTTAGAGGAAGGAGATCCAACAATAGGGGCAGATTTGGAAGCCAAAGAGGAGGATCAACTAGATTTATAGGTAAATGTTATAAGTGCAATAAATTTGTAGGCCATCAAGCATGGAAATGCACTAAAAATCAGTCCAATACTTCATTTGGAGGAGAAAGAAGAAATCAATTTGTACAAGGAGAGGACAATGAGAGTGTTAGTTCTCCATCACATAATGTTGATCCAAAAGTTGGTGAGTCTCTCATGGTGAGGAAGACCTTGATAAAAGTGCCAATGGAAAAGGAACCTCCACAAAGAAAGTCTCTTTTCAGAACCACATGTAAGTGCTTGGGTAAATGTTGCAATGTTGTAATTGATTTAGGTAGCATTGATAATTTGGTATCTATAGAAATGGTAGAAAAGCTTAAGTTGAAAAGAATCCTTCATACCACTCCTTATACAGTCTCTTGGCTTAACAAAGGTTAGCAAGTAGTTGTAAATGAACAAAGGTGGGTTGATTTTCACATAGCGGGATACAAAGATAAGGTTTTGTGTGATATAATACCAATGGATGTATGTCATTTATTGTTGGGGAGGCCTTGGTAGTATGATAGGAAGGCTATCCATGATGGGAGGAAGAACACTTATTCTATAGAAAAGGATGGGGTTTCTTACACCCTAACACCATTGAAGGACGAAAGCATAGATTCCCAAACCAGGTCTAGTGTGATGTTGGTCAATGAAAATGAGTTCTTAAAGACCTTGGAAGAGGAGAATGTGGGATTTTCTATCATATTAAGGCCTAAATCTATCATGGTTGCAGAAAAGAAAGATGAATTTCCTTTAGAGGTGCAAACATTGTTGAAGAAATATGATGAAATAGTGGTTGATGAGATTCCCGATACCTTGCCACCTATGAGGGACATAAGCCACCATATTGATTTCATTCTAGGGGATAGTTTTCCCAACAAAGCTTCTTACAAGATGACTCCACAAAAAATGAGGAAATTAAGAGGCAAGTACAAGAACTACTTGACAAGGGGCTGATTTGGGAAAGTTTGAGTCCTTGTGTGGTTCCCACGGTCCTAGCACCAAATAAAGGAGGTGATTGGAGTATGTGCACTGATTTCAAGGCCATAAATAAAATTACAATAAGGTATTGGTTTCATATTCCAAGAATTAAATACCTAATGGATTTTTTGGGTGGTGCATGCTACTTTTCCAAGATTGATCTAAAGAGTGGATACCATCAAATCAAAATCAGACTTGGTGATGAGTAGAAAACAACATTCAAGACTAATGAGGGGTTGTATGAAGGGTTGGTAATGCCTTTTGGTTTGTCAAACGCCCCTAGTAATTTCATGTGCTTGATGAATGAGGTGCTTAAACCTTTCATTGGTAATTTTGTGGTAGTGTATCTTGATGATATTCTTATTTTTAGTAAAACTAAAGAAGAGCATTTGCAACATTTAGATTTGGTTTTGAGAAGGTTGCACGAGGAAAAGATAATGATAAACTTGAAGAAGTGTGAGTTTTTGAAAATAGAGTTGGTTTACCTTGGCTTTGTGGTCACCAATGGAACTTTGAAGATGGATCCAAGTAAGGTTGAGGCTATCCTAAGCCGACCTACACCAAAATTAGTGGCCAAGGTAAGGAGTTTCCATGGTTTGGCTAGTTTATATAGAAAATTAATAAAAGGTTTCAATCATGTGTGTGCTCCTATGATTGATACAATAAAGGGTGATCAAAGAAAGAGGTTTGTTTGGTCTCAAGAGGCTAATAGGAGTTTTGAGTATTTGAAAAAGAAAGTTGTTGAGCAACCCATTTTAACTTTTCCATGTTTTGATAAGGTCTTTACCATTGAATGTTATGCAGCTAACCATCCAATAGGTGTTTTCCTAAGTCAAGAAAACAAACCTACTTCCTTTTTTAGTGAAAAATTGAATGAAGCTAAGAAAAATTATTCTTCATATGATCTTGAAATGTATGCAATTGTGTAAGCATGGAAGAAATGGAGGCATTATTTACTTCCTAAAGAGTTTGTAGTGTATACAGATAATCTTGCTCTCCAATTTTTGAATAGCGAAGATAAACTCAGTAATAGGCATGTGAAATGGGTTGAATATTTGCAAGGATTTACTTTCACCATTAAGCATAAGAAAGGTCAATCTAATAAGGTGGAAGATGCATTGAGTACAAAGTCTCTTATGGTGCAGGAAATTCAATTGAAAAGCATAGGAGTGGATTCTTTGGAAGGTATGTACATAGATGATGTAGATTTTAAAGATATTTATGCAAGTTGTAGGCATCCTTGTACCAACAATAATAAAAAGTGGCTTGATTTTCTAATCCAAGATGATCTATTTTTTAAGGGGGAACTATTATGCATTCCTAAATGTTCAATGAGGTATAATTTAATCAAAGAAAAGAATAGTGGCAGCCTTGTAGGTCATTTTGGTCTTGATAAGACCTTGGAGTAGTTGAAGAGGCACTATTATTGGCACAAAATGCAAACTGATGTGAGAATTTTTTTGGATAAGTGTACCATTTGTCAAAGGGCTAAAGGATCTAGCACTAGTGCAAGGTTATATCAACCTCTTCCAATCTGTAATAGGCCTTGGGAATCACTCAACATGGATATTGTGATGGGATTGCCTAGAACTCCAAGAGGTTTTGATTTAGTGTATGTTGTTGTGGATAGGTTTTCAAAGATGGCACACTTTATACCTTGTAATATCACTAATGATGCTTTGTACATTATAGGTATCTTCTTCAAAGAGGTGGTAAGAATCCATGGTTTACCTCTTAGTATTGTGTTTAATAGGGATATCAAATTTGTTGGTCACTTTTGGAGGACCCTATGGAAGAAACTTGGCACAAATTTGAGTTTTGGTTCTACCTATCACCCTAAAAATAATGGGAAAAATGAAGTGGTGAATAGAAGCCTTGGAAACCTTCTAAGATGTCTAGCAAAGGAGTATACAACACAATGGGATTTGGTTTTTCCTCAAGCTGAGTTTGCATACAATGATTCAGTGAATAGAAATTTTTGCAAAAGTCCTTTTGAGATTGTTTATGGTATGTATCCCTGGAGTATATTTGAATTGAGAGATGTTACTAGGATGGAAAGGAGGAGTGCTAAAGGTGAACAATTTGCTATGGAAATGCAAGAATTCCACCAATAGGTTAAGGGGAATCTTCAAATGAATGTTGAGAAGTACAAGCACACTACTAATATAAAGAGGAGAGAGGTTCATTATAAGGTTGGAGAATTGGTTTTGGAACATTTGAGGAAGAAGAGATTCCATAAAGGGCAGTACTCTAAACTGCAAATGAAGAAGATAGGGCCATGCAAAGTAGTGCACAAGTTTGGAGAGAATACATATGACATTGAACTTCCTCCTGGAATTGCCATTTCTCCTATTTTTAATGTTTCTAATCTTTACCCTTATAAAGGAGATGTTGTTGTAGGTGATCATGTAGTTTCATCAATGCAAGATGAAGAATGGATTAGGGATCTTCCACCAAGCCAACCCTTGGACTTGGAATTCATCTTGGACAAGAAGGAGCTTAAGAAGACAAGACGAAAGGTCTATTACCACTGGTACTTAGTCAAATGGAAATGTATTCCTATGGAGGATGCAACTTGGATGATTAAGGATGATATTCTCAAACATGGATGTACAATTGTAGGTCTATCCTCAAGTTGAACTTGAGTTTTCTTTGCTCGGGGAGTATGGTGTAGGGGAACCTAGGTCTTCATTCCGAAAAGGGGGTAAAAATTTAATCTTTTTTCTTTGTTTGAGTTTTTTGTGTGTAATAAGGTCTTCTAAGACCATTTCATGTGTGTTTGAGTCAGTTTTGGGTCATTGGAGGTTAGTTAGGGTCTAGTTGCAAGAAATTGTCAAAGTTGCACAAATGTTGCAAAAGCAATTTTTGCATCTTTTTTGCAAAAAGTGATTAGAATGGAGTTTAGTTAGTTGTAATTTGAAAAGTAGTTGTTAAAATTTGGGAAATGGTTGAAAATGTTTTAAAAAGACCTTTTGTGGTTGAGAGCAAGGTTGGATGTTGGAATCTTGAATTGAAGCAATAAGAATATCTTTGTTTTCTACAAATTTGGGCATTACATTGTTGTTCTTTGATGTAGTACGGATTTGTACAATCCCATACTAACTCCAAATCAATTCTTTTTATTAAATATGTGAATTTAATTTATGTTGGAATTGGTTTCATGTAATTTCATCAAGTTTCAAGCAATTTGTGTCCATTTTACTCTAGACTAATTGAAACCCTAGTTAAGGTAGCCAATGAATAGATAAAATGCAATAAATTCCATTCCACCTAGTGAAAAATCCTAAAACTTGGTGGAATAGAAGAAGTAGGTGTGTGATTTGATTTCAAAAACTTGCAGATGTAGAGGATGGTGTTTGGAACGTGTGAGATTGCTTCCCTAGCCTAATATCTTCATATATTAGGCCTAGGAACCCTAGTGGCTTAGGATATTTGTTGAAAAGCCTTGGAAATTGATATAATTGATGGAAGAAGATTGAGTAGACCCTGTATGAAATGTTTGGAGCATTGAAGAGGATATATAGAGCCTAGAGTTTAAAAACCCTATTGCTACCAAACCTATTCATGCAATTAGGCCTAATTTGAGCGAGGAAAGTCAAATTTTTAAGGAATCCGTATAAAGGACCCTTCCCTAGTTTTGAGATATGTTTGTAAATGAGGAAAAGGGTATTTGGAAATGTCTTACATTTTGAATGTCATGAATATTATGTGAGTTATGTATGAAAAACCAATTTTGAAAGGCTAAAAGGAGAATGAAGGCTTGTGAAGCAACACCCACCATTGGATGTTTGAGAGATTGAAAGATTGGTTGATTAAGGTTGTTTTGTAGTTGACCACCCTTACTCTACATCACAACACACTACATAGGATCAAATACATCCTCTCCATCTGATCCCGTTTTGACATCAATGACAACATATTGCCAAAAATATCCCCCTTTATTGTTGATGGTAAAGATTTAAATGCTCAATGATAAGAAATAAGTAATTCAACATTTATACCAGTATCATCTTTACTTTCCACTTCTATTTATGCTTTCTCTAATGCTCCTCTTTGAGTATTTACATGAATTTCTCCCCCTTTGACATCAATGGGAAAGGGATCACTCATCTTGAAATAATTCTCCCCCTTTAACAAGCAGTGCAAAGGGCCTAGCTATTTTAATATCCTCCTTTGGCATTCCTTCTCCTTTGCTCATCCTTATGAGCATCTGCACAACTTTGTCTCTTATGCTCTACTTTTTCTCCCTAATGCTCAATTGTTTTGAGAATTTGCACAACTTTCTCCTCTTCTTTGTCTTAGGTCACAATTACTTTTGTAGCCTTCATTTCTTCTTAGCAATGGAAAAGGGAATTCACTCCTCTTTTGAATGATACCAATTGAAGACAATTTTTTTCTCTCATGCCAATTGTTGCATTCAACCTTTCTATTGCAATGGAAAACCCATATTATCCAATCACCTTGTACCAATTAACAATATTTGATGCCAGTTGGAGTGCCATTACCTGCTCTAATCTAATCAGGTCAGATACCAATTGTAGATATGTTGATTCATGCTCTGTACCAATTGAATCGTATTCCAGACACCAATTGGTGATATCATGCCCTGCTACCAATTATCATTTTGATACCAATTGTGAATGTGTTCACTTTATGCTATGTATCAATTGATATCTTGGACTACACTATATCAAGTATAGCACTAATTTTATACCAATAGCAGCTCCCCCTTAGACCTTTCTCCATGCTCACATCCTGTGTACCCAAGCATGAGCTTCATTTTAGGCTTTGTACCAACTAGACTGTTCTAAACCAAATTATAGTGGTTTGATACCACTCTAGAGCTACTATATGTAGAATAGTTTTCTTTTAGACATATCTCTTCTCCTTGCAAGAAAGAAGCATTTCTCTTAATAGAGCATCTACACCACCTTTTCTTCAATAACTAATACCAATTGTTGATATCAATTTCTGCAACAACTATCTACTATATGTTGATGGTCTTACTCTTTGATGAGCATTTCAAAGAGCAAGAATGTGACCATGAATCTACAACCATCAAGTCATTATAAATTTGTAAAATATGTTTTACCTGACTTGATCTCCTTCTTCATTTCCAGGGATGAATGAAATATAAGTTTAGCTCCCCCTGGACTCATGCCCTATCACTACAAATTAGTGATGTCAGGCAGAAGCAACCTCATTTGGTGCCTCTTGTTGACCTTTCAATCTCCACACTTTCTTGAGCTTCTTTTATTTCTTATCAACCTTCATCTCAAGAGTATGTGAAACATTGTTCACTTTGGGGGGGACATACTCTTTTTCTTATTATAATGTGCTATTGGTCTCACATGATTTAATCTATAGTCTTTGGCTATGTGACCAAAATTATTACAATTGTAGCACATTGTATTCATATTTAGTATAGAAGACAAATAATTTTTATTTACATATTTTGTGCTCCTTTTGGGTGTAGCTCTACAATCTCTAGCTCTATGACCATACTGATTACAGACGTAGAAATAACAATTACAACATGGGGAGTACCTGGTCATATCATTTCTTTGAGTAGGATGAGGTGATCTTCTTTGATTTGACACCATGGATTGTATCATCCTTGTGCATCTTCTTCATCTCCCTTTGTATGTTGCTTCCTTTTTAATTTCTCAGGGACTGATTTATTCATTTTCATCTCTATTGTGGTCATCTTCTCCTAATAAGTAAGATTTGAATAATTATTCCTTTTCTTGTTTGTAGCAAGTCTCTTTTCATTTTCAACTTTCTTCTTATCAGTAGCAGGATTATTTTCTTCTTTTTGTCTCTTTACTCCAGCAGTGCCTTTTTCTAATCTTCCATTTTCAAAGATATTTTCTTTGGAACAACTCATGTACGCTTTCTCATTCTTTGTACAACATATTTCTTCTACTTTAAATCTGTCAAATAATCTTTCCAAAGTAGGACTCTTCCCTTTCTCACAACCAAGGTCAATCTTCACTCTTGGTCTTGATCTCTGTCTTGATGTATTTTGTGATTTGATCAACTCATCTAATATTTTAGAGCCACCTTTCAACTTCAATCCTTTGTCAATTTACCCCTTATCTTATTTTAACTCCTTTCTTAGTGCAACTATCTCTGCTTCTAGCTTCATGCACTCATCTAATTTAGATTGTAGTTCAAACTTAACTACATCTTCTATCCTCTTAGCTTCCTCAACTTGTGTCTTCAAACTAACTATTATTTGATCAAATTGTTCAAGACTTTTAGTCAATATATCTATCTCTTTCTGAGAATGCAAATTTTTTTCTACATTCTCCTTCTTCAAACTTTTAATCTCATTTAGAGAAAAAATGAGTTTACCTTCAAGATGGACACTTCTTCTTCTTCTTCTTCTTTACCAGAGGTTTCAGCTTCTTCATCATTGTCAGACCTCTCAACGTCTTCATTAGAGGTCATCCCAAATGGGTCAACTCCTTAGAAACTTCCATGATCAACATCTGATCTACCAATAACATTAGATAACCCTATTTATTCACTTGTGTGTAGATTTTCCTTCTCATTCTCCTTCTTCTTACAATTGTCCTTTGATTTCTTAGGATTATCCCATTGACTATGAAAGCATTTAGCAGCTATAAGACTTATTCTATAAGAATAAAAACTTTTATTAGGTAGCTTACCTCTACATCTTCTAGAGCCTCTTCTTAATCTTCTGATGCAATCAGTTTCCTCTTCATCAATATCCTCTGATCCAAAAGTAGATGCTTCTTCTTCATCACCTCTTGTTGCAGCTTCACTTGAGAACCAACTTGCAAATTTTTGATCTTCACTTGTCTTAAGACTTTCAGATTCACTATGATATCTCTTAATCAATGACTACACCACAACATCACTTTCTTCATACATCCTCTTTATCTTGTTCCACACTTCATGTACACTTTGGAAATCCATGACTTTGAATAACACAGAACTTGATAGTCCATGAAGAATTATATCTCTTGCTATAGCATTATCCTCATATGCTTTCCTTTTAGCTTCAGTTATTAGAGGTGTAGCAAGAACTATATATCCATTTACAACTGACATCCAAACATCAACTCCTATGGATCCCAAATATCCTTCCATCAATGAGGTCCAAAAAATATATCTTGATCCATCAAAGATAGGTCCATCATATCCAAGTAAACTTTTCTGACTAATCATTGTGTTCACCCTATCCAAGATCTACTCAAGCTAATTAAGCTTATCCTAGGTAAAATAGGGCTCCGGTACAAATTGTTTGAACACAATGATCTACTAAGAGGGGAGTGAATCAATAGATACTAAAAGTTTGGCCCTCCAAAAATTAATGGAGACTACCTCCTTAGCTCCAAATACTTTATGTAGATTTCCTACTCAAACTTTTACTATGTAGATTAAAAACTAAAAGATGCAAACATAAACATGCAATCAACACAAATACCCACAACACCAGATATATGTGGAAAATCCAAGATGGGAAAAACCACGGTGACAAAAGCTACTTGAGGCTATTGCTCAAATCCCGCATAAAAAATGAAATCTCTGTTACAATGTTTAGGGTTACAACCCAAGGAAGCAACAACTCCCTGTTTATAAAGTACAACTTCAAGGATGCTGCTACACCCTATTTTAGGAGCTATAAGTCCAAGGAGATAACTATCACCTAATTTGAGCTACAACTCAGTACAATGAGGCTAAAAAATCTAAAGAATTAAAAATTAATATATGCATACAATTAGGTTCTACTCAACCTGAACAATGCACCATTACATTCAATGAATTGTTGCACACTCTACAACTTACATTGCTGCTACTAAAGTTGCACTCTTAGCAACACACCCCTGCTCTGCACTCTCCTCTACACATAGAACAATCACTGTTCTATCTTGGTACACTATACACTCTCTTCACCATGAATGCAAACACCTATAAGATGTTCTCTATTACAGTCTAGGACTTCTCAAATGCATTCACTATCTGCAACACTTCACACTCATCACATTTTCTTTGTTGCATACTCAGCTATACATTACTCTGTTTAGCACTCTTTGCACTTGCATACATTTTTACACTACACTTACAATAGATGCAACATAGATAACTCTCTAATTTCCTTTTTGCTTAACTCCATCAATTTTCCATCTCTACCTTGAGATTCTCTCTACCATCTAGATCTTCTCAAATCTTCTGCTAGGGTTTACTTCACTTGCAAACTTCACCATAAAGCCACCTATACATCAAGTTACATGCCCTCATCTAGCTCATCATAAAGACATCTGATAGGGTTTATCAGATATCACCATAACTCTACATCAATCCACATAACATTTAATTCTAATACAAATAATTTTCCTTCATCCTCTCTTTCAAACGCTAAAATCTAATTATGCATTCAATGCACTCTAGTGTCCATATGATTAGATTTGATCTTGATCACTTATATAGTCTATACTGCTACCTTGAAGATCACATCTTCACCAAAAACGGTCAAAGATGTGGTTGGACCAATTAATTCCTTCCTTTGTGTTGGTTACCAATTGAAACCCTATTCACACAAACTTAGCCGTTTAAGATCTTCATCTTTGAATCTAGGCCATCGATCTCTTTCTTCACACCATGATCCATTAGCTCACATTCAACATCATATATTTAAAACATTTCCATCAGATCAATTAAATTTAATCATGTGTCGTCGATTTCTACCGACTAATGATCACCATTCGATCAATTTCCAAATAATCTACGTCATCGATCTCCTTCATACATCGCCTGCCATATGTAGGGTCCACCAAGACACGTGTCCAAAGTCCACTTATCTCATGAGCTCGGACAACAAGTCCACAAAATCTTTGCAAGGCTTGTGGGTTGTTGCCATTTGTCATCCACATCATTGCCATGCAACTCACAACAACGATGTGAGTTGTTCTACTAATCAAATCATCCTTTGCCACTTATCAGCACATGTCACCAACCTCCATCATTAGCCTATCAAGTCCCACCTTGAGCTTTTTCTAATGTCATTCTATCTTTTGCTTTATGACAGTACCATCAATGCATGTCATCCTCCATCATTGCCAACTTTCACTTAGTCTGGTCCCACTAGACTATGTAGCAAGCACCGTCCAATATCCAAGGATCAATCTTCACCATTCCCCGCTAGCCCTGTGGGTCTTGATTGAGCCCCATTGAATTCTCAGTGGGGTATGTGGAAACTACCATGTCTACACCTCTGATTTCACTATCATCTCCTTCACTTCTTCCTTTTTTAGGTCCCACTAGATACACTATAGGCATTGTCAGATCTTCATCGCAACCGTTCATCATACACCATTACTGATGGCCTTGATGCAATCATTCATTGCCACTTATCATTGTGACATCATGTTCCACTAACTATGTCTTTTGCCTCTATAGGTCCCACCATGCATACTATGAGCACCTTCGATCTTCAAAATTTGATCATCCTTGTTCCCCACTAACCTTGTGGGACATAGCGAGGACCCACCAAAAACTCAACAGGCTTGGCAGGCACTATTCGATCTCCAAGGCTTGATCTCCACCGTTGATCAAGCTTAAGGGAAATATTTGCATTACTTAGGAAATATTAAACTCAAAAAATATTTTCCCGACTGGTAAATGCAAGGTGAAGGAGTTGGTTCCCCAAACAAATTCAAAGGATTAAGTAGTAACTTAAGCAACCTAGAACCTGCTACAAATAGTCAATGATGAAATAGAATACCTGTTAAGAAATCATGTCTGCAACAACCATAGGGTTTAAGAGATAAACCCTAAAACACCTAAAGGAGAATATACTTCATTTCTAGGTGTACCCTTCACTTTCTGGAATTGTAGAGCACATCACTAGAATACTCTCGAAAAACCCATATTGAATCTAGTACTTAATTTTTAAACACATACCTAGAAGCAACCGTTGCAGAGAGATGACAACATTTTTTCAACTATGCAACATATTGAGCAACCTGCTCTTCTACACCAACAACCAATCCACATACTTCTAAAACCAGGTTCATTGCTCTCACATTCATCCTTTGAGCTTCATAGCATTTCGGTACACCATTGATCTATCATCATGCCAACATTAACCTTGCATGATCAATTCCATTCTCCTTGACATCAATGACACTTTTCATTAATGCCAACACATTGCTTAGGATCAGATCCATCCTCTCCATCTAATCCCCTTTTGACATCAATGACAACATATTTCCAACAATTATTTCACAACCCACAAAGTGTCCTAGTTAAGTTTGCTAGGACCCATTCACCCTATGCCGAATGGGTCCTCAATTAACCTAGGGCATCCCCCTTGGAATATGTTTTTGGTGGTATTTTAATGATTTCAAATCCTAGATCTGATGTCAACTTGTGCTATTTGAAATTCAAGATTTAATCTTAAGTTATTTATAAATACAAGGCTATTTCACATAGTTTCACCTAATATTTTCAAGAGACAACCTAGAAACTTCAAGTTTCTAAGAATTATAACAATTTTATGATCAAGAGAGAATTCAAGAGCATTTCAAAGGCATTCAAGAGCACATTTATCAAGGTTTTATTGCAATAATCAAAGGTCTATTATCATATCAAATGCATGCATGTTGTTGGAGCCAACATGTTGATGTAGAGTTCAAGATTACTTCAAGCATTCAAAGACATCATTTCATATCAAGTTTCATGATCAAGAACCACATTCGTGGAGGCCACTACATTCTAAGTTTCATATTTACATTCCAATATTCAAACAAAAGTGTGGTGAGGTGTGACATAGCATTGTTATTTCATCATTCTTCCTATTTCATTAATCATTATTTCATTACAAGGTTTAATTACCAAAATGAGGTTTGACCAAGGAAAACCCCTATTCCCTAACAATAAATATTTTCTCCTCTTTAATGTGTGATTGTAGGTTTTACATTGAAGATCAAGTGGAGAATCTTTTTTGTCAAAGTTGGAAAGTTGCAAAAGTTGTCATCTTTCTTGCAAGATCACAAAAACTAAGATATAAAATTTATTTCCGACTTTTTGGAGCTAAAAAACTAGGATCTATGAGTGCAAACATTGAAGAAGAGAACTTAAAAATCAATTTTCTAGAACCCTAAGAGGGACCCATTCACCATTGGGCGAATGAGTCCTCAGTGACGCCCAAAAAAAGACTTTTTGGAGCAAGTACACATCATTTTACAATCTTAAAATGTACCTTTTTACTATTATATTAGTTAGGTTTGTTTTTTGATATTTATCTATGCATAATTGAATGAACTAACAAGTGAAAATGATGTGGTGCATCATCTTGTTAATCCATTTGGTACACCCCCCTTTTCCTTTCATTTCATTGTATTCTTTTTGTGGCAGTGATCCCTGGCTATGAGCCCTTTTGGAAACTGTGTCCTATTCTAGTAGAGAGCCTCTTTGTACTGATTTTACTATTACTTATATTGTGAGCTAATCTGCACTATGGTTTTTCCCCCATTGGGTTTTCCACGTAAATTTGGTTTTCATATGTGTGTGGTGTTGTGATGTCTATTTTTGTTATTGGCATTTCATATTTAATCATTTTAATAGAAAAGGGGTATATTGAATTCTTATGGATTTATTTATTGTTGAGGGTTTGAAGGTTTAAATTTGCCAAGATTCATTCCTTACCCTCAGTTTGTCTTGTTCATTTCAACAATAAATTATCGAGAGAAAAGGTTCTGAGAAACTTACTTTGCCGGTGGTCACAGGATGGAAAATAAAGATTCTCTTGGATGCCATTTATTGGTGGCATAGATTATACATTAGGAAGAAACATAGATTGAAGATATTTTTCCAGGGATGTAGTGTGAGCTGTAAAACTCCTTGCCTCCACACCTCTGAAAATGGTGCAGGTACAGTGAGATCAAATTTTGATTCCAATGCTGAGCCTGGGTACATTATTAGAATAGTCTTTTCAGAGTGGGATTGAACTTGTGATTGTAGGTTTTGATTGCTGAGATTTTGGATGGGAGTTAAGAAAGCATTTTATGAAGGGAGATCCGAAGATGATAAGCGAGTTCTGACTTGGAGGAATGGTTTGATGGTGTGTTTGAGGGATGAAAAGGACAAGGCTTCATTTAAGGGTTGATGGAACTAGTGATGGTGAGGGTTTGGTGACAGGTGGGAATCTAAGGCGGTGAATAAAATTGAGGATCTCTTCTGGTTTTACTGGTCAAAGATATACACTGTGGGAAATGGTGGTTTGATAGATATTCGCCAGTCAATTGATTGGTGCTCAACTACATTGAATAGGAAATAGAAGGACGAAATGAGACTGCATGAGATAGAACTAAGAAGGTTAAGATGGTTGGAAGAGATTATCTTGAGTGATCGGGAAATGACATGAGAAGATGAAAAGGCACGATGGTATCAAGGTAGGGTACACTCAAATGTTTTGCTATGGTGGATGGGTCATTCGCCACTTCAGGAGCAACCCAGGGATCCATAAACAATAAGAACAAAGGAAATAAATGGAAGAGGATTGGGAAAGCTTACTATGTGAGAGAAGATGTTGGTATTTCTGATGATGAATTTGATTATGGATACTTTGATGATAATGAATGTCTATTTTTTGCTATGAAATATGAATCTAGTTCTACTAACCTTGAAATTTGTGTGAAGGAATGTATACCAGAGATGAAGGATAAGGCTGAGGGTACTTTGGTTTCAAATTTTCATGTCAAAGAAGATAAGAATTACTGGGTTGTTGATAGTGGTTGTTCTAATCATATGATTGGAGGAAAAGGTAATTTTGTTAAACTCAAAAAATATGATGGAGGATTAGTTAAATTTGGAGATGATTCAGGACATAAGATTTGTGGAGTAGGTTCAATCTATTTTGATGGAAAGCATAATACTATCACTGTTTACTATGTTAAGGGATTACGATATAATATCTTGAGTGTTAGAAAAATGTGTAGCAAAGGATACAATCTTGTATTTAAGGATGAAGCTTGTGAGATCCAGAAGGGGTCCAGAGTTGTGTTTGTTGCAGGTAAGAGAACATAAGGAAACATCTATCAACTTAAGGGTGTTGATGGTCATTTCTTTATGTCACAGGTTAATGATAGTTTGTTATGGCACCAGAGGATGTGTCACATGAATTTTGATAATTTGGAAAGAATTATTTCAATTCATGCTGTGACAGATTTACCTAAGATCATAAAACCTATCAATATTGTTTGCAATATTTGTTAATTTGGAAAAAAAATAAGGAGTAGCTTTAAGGGAAAGGAGAAATCTACTACCAAATTGCTAGAATTAGTGCATGTAGATCATTGTAGTCCTACAAGGGTGAGAAGTCTTTAAGGTGACCGATACTTATTCTTTTGATTGATGATTACTCTAGAATGACATGGGTTATTTTTCTTAGAGAGAAATCTAATGCTTTGGACAAATTTAAGGCATTTAAATCTTTGGTTGAGAATGAAATGAATTTGAAAATAAAGTGTTTAAGGTATGAAAGAGGTGGTGAATTCACCTCCAATGAGTTTAAAATGTTTTATGAAGTTCAGGGAATAAATAGGCATTTTCCTGCCCTTAGAACTCTTCAGTAGAATGGAGTTGTTAAAAGGAAAAATAGAACTATTTAGTAAACTATAAGGACTATGATGAAAGAGGAAAGTATACCGGATGTCTATTGGAGAGAAGATATTCATACTCTTGTTTACATACTTAATAGAGTTCAAGCTAGAGCTAATAGCACAAAGACTCCTTATGAGCTATGGTATGGAAAGATTCCTACTGTGAAGTAATTTAGAGTGTTTGGAAATAAATGTTATATCAAAAGGGATGAAGAAATCTTAGGAAAGTTTGATGCAAGGTATGATGAAGGAATTTTCCTTGGATATTCTATTAAGAGAAAATCTTATAGATGTTATAACAAAAGGTTGAGAAAGATAGTTAAGAGTGCAAATGTTAAAGTTGATGAAAATTTGTAGAATTCTATTGCAGTAGATGGGTATGTGTCAAATGAACCCGATTACATAAGAGTAGAAGGAATAATTGATGAAAAAGAGGTATAGAATGAAGAGGAAGAAGCTCTAGAGAAGACCCCTAAAACCCATAAGTATGTGCAAAAAAATTATTTTGATGATCAATTATTGGAGATAAGAGGAAAGATGTATTGAAAAGAAGTAAAGCTACAGAAGTTGAGGTAAATTTTTGTTTACTTTCTAAATTTGAACCTAAATCAATGAGTGAAGTATGTAAGGATGAACATTGGATAAAGGTAATGGAAGAAGAATTTATGCAAATAGAGAAGAATCAAACATGGGAATTGGTCCATAGACTGAAAAAAAAGAACATAATTGGAACTAAATAGGTATTCAGGAACAAACTAAATGAAAATGGAGAAGTTGTTAGGAACAAAGAAAGACTTGTGTGTAAGGGTTACTCACAAGTATAAGGAATATATTTTGAGAATAATTTTACTCCTATGGCTAGGTTGGAAGCTATCATAATGCTTTTGGCATTTGCAACACATAAATATTTTAAGGTCTATCAGATGGATGCAAAATCTACTTTTCTAAATGGAGAATTGGAAGATGAGGCTTATATGGAACAACTAGAAGGATTTCAATTATCATATCAACTGTACATGGTATGCAAGTTGAAGAAAGCACTATATGGTTTGAAGCAAGCTCCCAGAGCTTGGTATGAAAAATTGGATAGGTACTTGACACAACAAGGTTTCAACAAGGGCTCCGTAGATAGTAATCTTTAATTTAAATTTGAGGAGGACAAGATCTTGATAGTAGTTGTGTATGCGGATGACATTATCTTTGATGGAAATGAAGCTATGTGCAAGAATTTTTCTAAAGATATGCAAAAAGAATTTGAGATGTCAATGTTTGGGGAGATGAATTTCTTTCTTGGGCTATAGATCAATCAAACTAATAAAGATATTTTCATTTCATAATCTAAATATGTCAAAGAAATGTTGAAAAAGTTTGGAATGGATGACTCCAAACTGGTATGTACTCCTATGGTGACTAGTTCTAAATTTAGCAAAGATTATAATTCACCTAAGGTTGATCAAAGAAAGTATAGATCTATGATTGGTGGACTGCTATATTTAATTGATACTAGACCAGATATCATGCATGTAGTTTTTCCTATTGCTATATTTCAAGAAGATCCTAAAGAAACACATGTTGTGACAGGGAAGATAATATTTAGATATTTAAGAGGCACACCGGATTATGGTTTGTGGTATCCTAATGATACTAATTTCACATTAAATGCTTATACATATGCAGATTGGGATGGTTGTGTTGATGATAGGAAAAGTAAAAGTGGTGGTGCATTCTTTCTTGGATGTAGATTTGTGTCATGGATGTGTAAGAAATAGGATTCAATTTATTTATCCACCAAAAATGTTGAGTATATTGTAGCAACATCATGCTATACGCATGCATTATGGATGAGGAAAACTTTGACGGATATTAGAATTGTATTTGATGAACCTATATCTATCTTATATGATAATAAAAGTGTAATAAACATTTCAAAGAAACTAGTGATGCATTCAAGGAAAAAACATATATCTATCGGATATCACTTTTGAGAGAG
Source organism: Sequoia sempervirens (assembly GCA_007258455.2). Taxonomy (NCBI): domain Eukaryota; kingdom Viridiplantae; phylum Streptophyta; class Pinopsida; order Cupressales; family Cupressaceae; genus Sequoia; species Sequoia sempervirens. Next base: position 36,292 of record VDFB02328273.1, read on the forward strand.
AAGGTTATGGAGAATGAAGTGAAGCTTGAATATGTTCCCACAAAGGATCAGATTGCTGACATATTACTAAGGCTCTTCCTAACGATTTTTTTGAGTATCTTCAAAAAAATTTGGGGGTTATTTCCTTCCTTTCTTGAACTAGATGAATATAGAGGTGCATCAGTCTAGTGGATCTATAGATCTATCTCTTGTCTAGACTGATGTTGGTGGTTCTCTTAGGGCCTAGAGTAAGTAGTATTTTTTTTTCATTGTGTTGTTAATTTAAGTGAGTGTACTTCTAAGGGGGAGTATTCAGAGTAGGTATTTTGGTTCAATGTCAAAGAGGGAGAACAATTCTAATTTTTTTATCCTTTTCCATTGATGTCAAAGAGGGAGAGAAAGAATCATGTGAAAAAAAGAGAACTTCTCTTCTCAGGGGAGAAGATCATCTGAAAAGGAGAGAGAAAGCGTTCAAAACTATTGTGTGGTATGTGTTGGATTTTCACATCTCGTGTTACCATTAATGAAAAAGGGGGAGATTTTTGCAATAATGATGGTGTTGTCATTTGTGTTAACAAGAAGTCTACTAACTAGTGTTGTCATTGATGCCAACTGTGGGATGAAGATGTTGAGGATATTGAAAAAAATGTGAAAGAAGGGAAACAAATTTTGTATGTGTAGTTGAGACCTTAAGGAATTGTTGTGAGTACATGGAGCTATTCTTTTGTTGCATAATATAAAGATGAGTTGTAATGAGCTAATATGTTGGTTCAGGTACTTGGGTTACAAGTACTTTTGAGAAAATTTGATAAACAAAGTAAACTATGTTGTGAAAATGATCATAATGAGCTCCCATATTGTGCTCTATGTTCTTTCTATGTTGATGCTATGCATGTGTGGTTCTTACAAGTTATTCAAGGATGACATAGGTTGCTATATTAAAAATTTGGGTTTTTGAATCATTGTACAGTGCGAGATATTTTCACTAGTGTGAGTAAGTTACTTAGTAATGTTTTATGTGGTTTGGGAGAAATGTATTTTCTTTGCATTTATCGGCTATTTGGATTCAAGTAGTGTGGATTTGGGAATTTCTTATAATGTCTTTATCTTTCTGTGATCAATTTTTTACTTGATTTGGTGTAGTACAATGTAAGTTTCATTTCTTAGTGTACAAACAAGGGTTATCAATTATCTTGAGTTAAAGTAGTTTTTTATGTAAAGCTTGGTTGAAATGTTTGATGACTCTTAAGTAGTTCATGGATTTTTCTGGGTTGAGTTCAAGTAAATTATTTTGTATGGAACTTTTGGCTTGATCTAAGGAAGTGTGTACTTAATGTTTATGGTGTTTTACACAAATGTTGGTTGAACTTGTGTTTAACACTTCATGCAAGGATTATAGAATCATTTTGAGGTGTGTTGGGGTCTATTTGGGTCATAATTAAGGATTTTTGTAGGTCACCTTTTGTTCCTATCGACCGCGGGAATGTTTGGGTATCAACCTAGTTTG
>VDFB02328274.1:0-18667 GCA_007258455.2 Sequoia sempervirens
ATCCAAAGGGGAGACAATAAGAAGATCTAGTGCCTCTCAAGCAATGCATGCAATCTCTGAGTCAGTGAAAAGCTAACTCAAGAAGTGAATGGTCCTCCAACCTCCTCTTTGACTCCTAAACTGTCTAACAATCTGATGCAACATGAAGTCTCTGAAAGCATCATTAGATGTAGCACTAATGTCTCCAAGAGTAGAAGCCTTATATGATGCACGTATGTAATGTGTGGCCATGTTCAAAGGAAAATAATGGGGTGTTGGATTCAACTGATAATGCACCCTTACAATAAAACCCTTAGATCTCCATGTACAAATATCTGTGTTTCTTTAAGAACACAAGTAAGACTCTACAGAGGAAAAATGACTCTTTTTGATGAATCCAAAATGAGTCAAAACCTCCAAAATATGTACTTAAATGCCTCTAAGTTGAAACATAAATTAAAAATGCTTGTAGTGTGAAAGGAAAAAGCCCTAAGAGGTTTAAAACTGCGACCTCCAACCTGAAATTCTTAATTAAAAGTGCTTATTACCAAGTCCCCCTATGTATCACTTGATTGGATAACCATGAAAAGTTTCCTTAAAAGTTTTAAACCAAACATTTTGGAAAATGATAACAAAAATATCAAGCCCTTGTGCATCGAAGGTCTCCAAAAAAGACTAAAATACTGTACATTTACACATTTCAAATCAGTATTTATGTTGTTTAAATGTTATTTATTAACAAGAACGGTGTCTTCTTAATTACTGAAGGCTTTATAATTTTATGATATAAAAAATCATTATTTTTCTTCAATTGTAACAGTATTTTTTCTTAGCTGGTATTGGCATGGTGTGTTGGTTTAAAGGTGGTATTGTTGTTCTTGCCACCAAGGTTCAAACCCCGTTGGGGTGGTATTGTTGAATGGTTGTATTCCAGTTCATAGCTCCGGTCAAAAGCGTTTACCCCTATAAAAAAAATAAAAATAAATAAACAGTATTTTTTCTTATTTCAAATACATTTCAACTAATACTGTTGTTTTGTATTTGAAGCGTTGTTTTTATATTAAACATTGTCTTTTTAATTTAAAACACTAAGATAAAATTTGCCTTTCTAGTTTTATGAATGCCAGGTGTACACTTAGCATCCAATGGCATCAAGAAGTGGAAGTTGACCTGCTGGAGAAAGTGACACCACTTGAAAGCATGGCATATCGACACTGGCTGTGAGGACTGTTAATTGCAATTGTAACAGTATTTTTTCTTAGCTGGTATTGGCATGGTGTGTTGGTTTAAAGGTGGTATTGTTGTTCTTGCCACCAAGGTTCAAACCCCGTTGGGGTGGTATTGTTGAATGGTTGTATTCCAGTTAATAGCTCCGGTCAAAAGCGTTTACCCCTATAAAAAAAATAAAAATAAATAAACAGTATTTTTTCTTATTTCAAATACATTTCAACTAATACTGTTGTTTTGTATTTGAAGCGTTGTTTTTATATTAAACATTGTCTTTTTAATTTAAAACACTAAGATAAAATTTGCCTTTCTAGTTTTATGAATGCCAGGTGTACACTTAGCATCCAATGGCATCAAGAAGTGGAAGTTGACCTGCTGGAGAAAGTGACACCACTTGAAAGCATGGCATATCGACACTGGCTGTGAGGACTGTTAATTGCAAGATGGGTGCCCAACACTTTTTTGGACCCCTTGTGCTACCCATTGCTTTGACCTCTTGAAGGTGTTGTACCCTGTTAGAACATAATGTTATTAGGGGTCAATACCCTTACAACAATTATATATTGTTCTAATTTAAGATTATAAAACCTTATATATTATATGCTTATTAAGCATATCCCATTTGAAATAGTTATAGTCTAATAACTATTAGATTATTAATTATTTATGAATGGCAGTTGTTGAACAGGTGTGACTAATACCCCTTCAAGTATTATGTCACCCTTTCTCTTATATTTAAGGAGGTTCTCTCTCATTTGAGAGATATAGAATTTGGAGATTATGTTGTGAACCATATCACTATGCACATGAGGTAATATTGGCCATGTGGAAGTATGGAGAAGTGTTCTCTAGGTTCGGTCTATGTTATAATAGACAATTATTGTAAGTGTTTTAATAAAATGATGCTTCATGGGGTTTTTTATCTGAGAGGGTTTTCCCCATGTATATCTTGTGTAATGTGTATATTCTATGCTTGTATGATTCTCATTTTATTTATTTTATATCTTGTTTATAATGATTAGTATTCTATGACCCTAATTTCTAACATACCCACACAAAAAGAATTGTACTATGCAGAGTAGCCGGATACGCAACTGCCCCTCTTCGAGCGCATGTATCCCTGTATCCGATACGGCTATGGGTGTGATACTCTGCAAATACACATTGGATGCCGTAACCACACGTGCCCAAAAAGACTTGATTGTCCAGCCGTGCTGGATACTATGTGCTTTGATTTTCAAAAAATCTGACATGAATCTTCCTAAACTTATCTTAAAAAACTTCAATCATGCGATTTTCTTTTTGTTTTGTATAAACAAAACCTACACCAAATGAAATATTTTTTCTATTTCAGCAACCCATTGTTCTAGGTCTTCTTCCAATGCAACTCTACTCTTCTTTTGGCGTTTTAATTTTTATAGTTTTAAAAAAGTTAATTGTTTATAATTTTATACTTATATTTAATTTTTATATTATGTTGTTTAAACATTAGTAATTTAAAAAAAAAAATTAATATAAATGAAATTTATTAATATAATTTAATTGTTTATTCTTTACTAAATTAATAATATTTAAATTTTAATATTGTTTAATTTATATTTACTTATTTTCTTTTAAAGTAATGAAAATCTACTCTAATAACTTAGAAAATATACATGTATGTGTTTTTTATGAATGTCGTATCCAACTATATTCATATTGGGGGTCTTAAAAAATGGCCGTCTCCGTATCCGATACCGTATCTGTATTTGTATCCATAGTTGTGTCCATTCAACTTTGATATTATGTCAAATCTCAAGCTAAATCCTTGTCTTTCCATTAAAACTAGAGTCATATTTCAGTTGTCTATATTGTTTTTATCATCTTTCTTCTGTGACCTTGCAGGAACATGAAAAGAAGCTCTCAAATGCATTCGCTAGAGTGGAAAAGGGCATATAATTGATGAAAATGTTATGAAGATTCATCAGGACATAAAATTGCATCTCAGTAGGATGAAGAGTGCCATGTAAAAGGCTGATGATTTTTGCTATTCAAGATTGAAGATGAAGTCTACCGTGCCTATTGAAATATAGAACGAGTTTTAATTTGCAAAATCTGTAGCAGCATTGTATGGTACCATGGAGCATGCTTAACTCAAGGATCTAACATATTTTGCAATAAAGGTGCAAGAGGATGGTCTAGAGCACCACAAAGAAAGTATACAGGTTTTGAGTTGGCAAGATTTGCTAATACCTAAAAGGCACGCCATTATGAAGACAAATTTGAACATGACAAAATGCAGCCTTTCTGGATGGTGTGTGTCCTGTTAGAGGGAAAATTAAGTTTTGAAAGCAAAGAAAAACACACATAGGTATACATGATTGACACCTGTTTTGAGGGAAGTCAGCTTTTTGTCAAAAGTAGCAAGCACAAGTATCATGCATGCACTTTGCATAAGAGAACCACTAAGTCCAAAACAAAACATGCAAGTCCCATTTAGCACATACCATACACAGGGAATGACAGATTTTTGAAGTTAAAATCTGCAGGCAAGTTACCTGGTGTGCAATAGTATACATGGAGGTAAAATTCTCAAACATGCAGAGTCTGCAACCTAGTATGAAGGTGCACACCTCTGAGAGCGTAAACACAAAGTTCATAAAAACCAAAAATATGTGAGCATTTGAAGGAGCATACACCAGACATAGAAGTAGGTTTTTCGAAGGTGAAATTTGCAACCGCCTGATCAGACGTGCATCAATGAATGTAGAGGCAGATCTGTGAGAGCAAAAACATGCAAGGCTATTGTTTAGTGCATGCTCAGATAAGGGGTAACAAGTTTTACCGATCAAAAAAAAAGGGGGGTAACAAGTTTTAGGGTTAATAAACATGCAGCAATACACATAGGCATGCACCAAACGATGAGGTAAATACATTTTCAAAGACAACCTCACAGGCATGATATATGGGTGCGTGCCCTAGAACATGCAAGCCAGTTTTCAAAACAAAAGGATCAGTCAATATGTGTAGGTATCCCTGTCTGTTAAGGGCCAGTTGCTATTTGTGGGCAACTCATCAAAATAAAGGTCAGATACATGGGGGAGCGATCAGTGCAAAGGGAAATTAAGTGTTGTTTGATCAAATTCAAAGGCAGAGATATCAGATGCCTTGTGTGAATAAACCTTCACAATTCCGCTCTTCAAGCAGAATCCTCACCTTCAGCAGAATTTCATCTCCTAGTAAACTCAGTTGTCAGCAGTACAACAATGATCTTTCTAAGCTTTCAAGGGGTATGTTTCTCCATTCTTGTGACTGATTTTTCCGGTTATTTGATATCAGTTATAGTCTTATCAGCTTTCCAATATATTGTGGGGGTTTGGGCCAATAATTTCGTCAATCAAAAAGCAAAGACAGCAATTATAATGGCAGATTCAGTCTTTGATCACATCATACACAAATCATTAATTTTCATATAGGGCATTCAAAATTGCATATTTTCAGCTATGACAAGATTAGTAGAGAAGAGTTTTCATATTAAAGTCATCAAGATTGGTGAATTGTCAAGGTTTCAGGGTTTCAAGGGATTGCCATTGTTTGTTCCCAAAATCACTGCTCAAATTCCTAGATGAATTTATCCACTTCAAGGGCAAGGAAAAGTTGTCCTGAACAGGGATTGATCAGTTCACAACAAAATGTGAGTGATTACAGCCAATTGCTGAGAGTGAGTATTCTCTCCTATGCTTTAGGCTCAGCTGAACCCAAGAGGGTGTTCCTAGAGGTATTCTTAATAGGATTTATCACAATTGAAGATAAACAAACTGAAACTATTGCTGTAGTACACAATATACAATTGGCCCGAAAAGTTTTCTATGGACCAAAGACTAACCTACCACACAAAACCTCATTTTAAGCTGATAAGAACATTGCACAAAGGCAAGATGAAGGTACGCAAAACATGATTCCTTAGGATAAGAACTTTGAACCATTGATGCTTCCCTAGACAATGTTAAATTTAATGATCAGATTAATGCACAGAAAATTAATTCAAATCAGATGCAATAACACAGCAGATACCCTGGGAAAACCACCCTCTTGAGGGAGAAAAACCCAGCAACAATATATCACTTATATATTGAATTGTCACAAAAAATGATCTCCTTACAAGAGGCCGATATGCAGGCCCAAAAACATGCACCAAAGAGTGATGCAACACAGAACTATAATGCTGATAGAACTCAGCCTCAAACAATGTACTCTCCTATAGAATTTGCTTTCACTTCTAGATGATTCGCACTTTTGACTTCAATGAACGGTATCGAACTGAACTTGAATATTTTATATGAACAATGAGAATGCCATCGAATATATATATACAAACTAGAGGAGAGGACGTGACTCTTCAAGGCACCATGTCAGCCAGAATTGCATCTTAACAAAAAGACGTCTCTCTTGAAATTCGCGCCACTTTGTATCAAGGTCAACCTCGATAGAAAATCGTGTCTCTTCATTATATAATTGTTTGCTTAACAAATAGATGTGTCTTTGCAAAAATCGTGCCTCTTGAGTCTTAATAAATTAAATAGCCTGGGGCTATTATTTAATTTATTGCAAATAAGGAGATCGCTGGAAGAATACTTCTGACGCTGCAGGTTAACATCAACAGACAAGCCATTGAACCATGAGGTGCATATAACTATTAACCCTACTCCTAAACTACTAGTGAAAGATGTTTTCATTTTGACTGCATGGTCAATCATAAACTTCCAAGACTGGTGCCTAATCCATTGGGTTACAAAGTCACAATTTACCAAGAGAAACAACACTTTGAAATCACAATAGAATATGAGCTATGCATATACATAAACCAAAGATATGATATCAAACAACTAAACATACTTAGTAATCCATCTCCAAACTACAGAAATCCATATGCAATAAAGAAGAGACCATTACAAAGCTTGCAATAGAAGGCTACCATATTCATCAAATCTTTATTACAATCATACCAGCAAATGTGGCAAGAGGAAACCCCAGACTAGAATGTTGTGACAATTTATCACATAGAAGTTCCCTCAATGATCTACAAATGGCCATGGAAACATTCAATAACTGACATCATTCACAATACAAAGATCTTGTGATTTACACACATGTTGCTCTCTAGGCAACTGGACTTACAAAAGTCGAAACCATAGAAGTTCCTTGCCACTTAATCTCGTGGGAGGCTAGAAAAATGGCTGAATCTTTGGACAAAAAACGAATTAATATTTATAGACTTTTGCTTGGTAGCCTAGTTGTTTGCAACAATTTGACAAAGAACAAGATATCATAAATGTGGTGTGCAAGACAAGAGAAATCCCATGGAATATAAAATGCACGGTCTAGAGCTTGTGTGAGGATCATGGGCATTTGGAACTTAAACCACTGCATTCATGGCCAATTAGACTTCATCATCCACCATTGAAATTGCATGTAGATTCACATCCTTGGGGTGAACAATTTTTTTAAAGCGAGAATATCCTCTCAGAGTAGTTGTAATTGTCAAATCAGGTCATTAACATTGTTCTAGGAAGATATGGCAAGTGACGAAGGCAATCTAGAGGAAATGCAGAGATTCAATGTGGGGCAAGAGGTTAGGACAAGAGATGCAAGATTTCGTGTCAAGACTGGAAGTCAAGTTTGGACATAGGGATGGAAGTCCAAAAATCCATTGAAAATCTATAGATGGATAAAGTGAGCAAATGAAGTGATTTGGACAAAATGCACAGAAACAATGTGAAACTAGAGGTCAGGACAAGATGTCCAGATGGAAGACTAGAAATCTAAAAATCAACTTGAACTCTACACAAGAAGAAACAATTGGCTAAAGCATTAGAACACTTTGCAGGAGCACAATGCGGAACTAGAGATTGAAAGTGAAAGTCAAGACAAGACATTGAAATGGTAATTCAAAATTGCATTGGAAGTCCGCAAGAAAAGGATCAGTGGGAATGTTGGAAAAGAAGGAAGGACGTGAGGTTTGGATGTGGAAAGTGTTGATTTTAGATGATCAGATTTAGTGCACAGAAAGTAATTCGAAATCAGACAAAATAACACAGCATATACCCTGGGAAAACCCTCCTCTTGAGGGAGAAAAACCCAGCAACAAAGATCTCTCTTATATTTGATGTAACAGTGGCAAGTTTACAAATTACAATGAGGTCTAACACAAGACCGATATACAGCATCTGGCAATATAGAATGACAGAAGACAATCTACTAAATCACACCTGGAAGTGACTGAATGCAAATCTGGTAAAATTCGCATTAATCAATGGTTCACCACCTGCTGTAAGAAGTTCACACTGTCATGATGCTTCGCACTGAAGGGTCTTCAAACTGAATGATCTCCATGCTTCATAAAGTTCGCTCTAAGTGGAGTCATAGCGCTGTAACAGATCGCCCTGTATTTTGTATTCGCACTTTGCTTAAGATATTCGCACTTAATGACATGTCCGCACTTGAAGATATATTCGCTCTTGATGATACAGAACAGGTATGAATATCCGAACTCAGCTAGTGTGTTGCAATGGATGAATGGTCTTGTGTATATATACATCTTGAAGAGGTCGCACCTCTTCTTATCATAAGGTCGGCCAAAGTAAGTGTCAATTACAATTCAATAATGTCGGCCTCAATATAATCATAAACAATATAAGATAGGTCGGCCTCAATAACATATGTCGGCCTTGATAAATATTAGATATCTTCTAATAAAAGATCAACTTCGAATTCTTTTATGTCGGCCCATGATATGAAGTGAGAATAAAACAAAACAATAAATATAAATTGTATAGCCAACGGCTATCATCCAATTTATGATACCACGAAGGAGCTGAGCTGGAAGGAGCTACCGAAGCTGCTATATCATTAACACTCCCTCTCAGCTAGGGAGAGAACTTCCAGCTGCATAAAATGAATCATCTCCATATGAGGTTCATTTGCCACCATTGCCTGCAATTAGATATAAAGAGAGAATATCACCTCAACGTGATATTTGATATCTTCTCGATATCAACCATCAAATGGTAAGTACTAGTGTTCATCACTTGCGTGATGTTGTCACCTCAACGTGACTTTCACCATGGCTTTCCCAGAGGGTGAAACACAAGTACAAGGAGATCATCACGGACTCTCTCATGTGATGTTGTCATGGAGTCACACACATGACATCCACCATGACTCAGCTCAGAGGGTGGAAACGAGGGCTTTCACCTCAAGTTCTTCCGTCCTGAAGAAAGTGCAATAGTAAGTAAAAGTGTTCATCACTTGCGTGATGTTGTCACCTCAATGTGACTTTCACCATGGCTCTCCCAGAGGGTGAAACACAAGTACAACATATATGTCATGGAGCGCACACATGACATCCACCATCTTCGGCTTCGAGAGGGTGAAGCGAGGGCTTTCACCTCAAATTCTTCGTCTAAAAGAAAATGCATTAACAAGGGATTTCACCTCGAACTTCTCTCCAGAGAAGAACTCATTAAGCAAGGCTCGCGATCTTGAGACTCATACTCGATCAAGGTGGATTCTCCACCATACCAAGCTTGTCACCGGTATACAAACTTTATCACCGAGGCTTGGTAGGAATCTCACGCGTCGCTCATCGGTGCTAATGTACCCTCAATGCGGCCTTCAGCGATTACCATATCTCTGATATAGTGGTATTTGATCTCAACATGCTTGGATCTGTCATGAAACACAGGATTGACAGAAAGCTTCACACAACTCTGATTATCACAATGAATGATAGTAGGCTCCATTGATTGTCCAAACAATCCTGCAAGGAGCTTACGAAGCCACACTGCTTCCCGAGTTGCCATACAAGCTATATGTACTCGGCCTCTGCTGTACTCAATGCTACAGAAGATTGCTTCTGCTGCACCCGAGGAAATCATAAACCTAAAGCGAAGCAACAGGGAGGTGCTCTTCGATCGTGACACAACCCTGTCAGTCGGTGAAGCAAAGTAACTCCAAGTCCATCGGTATGCGCTTCAACCCATATCCAACAATGCCACGCAAGTATCTCAGGATATGTTTAGCTGCAACAAGATGTATTTGTCTTGGATCACACATAAACTGGCTAAGTGCACTCACTGCATAGCAAATATCAGGTCTAGTGTTAACTAGATACATCAAGGATCCAATCAGCTGTCTATACAATGTAGGATCCGCCAAATCTGAACTAGCTGCAGCCTCCATAGATGTAGACATGGATTTGCAATCCATCATGCCAAATCTCTTAATATATCAATGGTGTACTTCCCTTGACTTAGAATCATACCATCTGGTTTCTGCCAGACTTCTAAGCCAAGGAAGTAATGCATGAGCCCAAGGTCCTTCATCTCAAATTCAGAAGTCAATTCCTTTAAGTAGAGATTTGGATCAGCATCATTCTTCAAGAATCCAAACTTGATAGGTACTGATCAATCCTTTCGTACCATGCACGAGGAGCCTGTTTAAGACCATACAAGGCTTTCTTCAGCTTGAAAACATGTGACTCCTCCCATGTACCTTGAAATAGTGAGCAACAAGAGCAATGTAATCAACTCCCTCCTTCTGAGAAAACCCACAAGCCACAAATCTTGCCTTGTACTTCTCAATGCTTCCATCTGCATTTCTAAGTATTTGCATCAATCTTCTGACCTCATCATCTAAGATTGCCTGCAATGCTTGCCTTAGAGAAATGGATTCCAACATACACCTCTGTAGAGATATAGGGTTGTCCTCTTCGACCTCATCCCAGAACACTCTATTTTATTCTCAACAAGTCATAGAACTCCCTCTGAAGGTTAAATCTTCCTTTTCGAAGAGATGTCTTCAGCCATCCACTCGGTCCCATGGTTGCATGATGTGTCTTCATACTTCAACCTACAGAATGCAGAAAGCAATCTCTTACACTTCTTGGTATGTCATGAAAGCATTAAGAAGAGATTACTAATAGTTCATGGAACTCAACTATCTTGAAGAGAAGTACCATTGCTGGAAGCATACATGATTGACTATCTCAAGGTTTATAGCATGAATTACATAATAATTTATGAACAAATTAAAACATGGATTAAACAAATCAACCTATAAGAGAAATACATCAAGGAATCAGAATGAAGGGATAAAGAAACTTATCTTTATTGAATTCTGATATATCCTGCTTCCATCTTTTGCTCCTCTTGAGAGTGCTAAACTCAGCATCAACAAAATACAGTTTACACAACTGTAGGTTTCTTACATGCAGTCAGCATATTCGATATAGGACTAGCCTTCTCAAGGCACCATCTCAGTCCATGAACATGGAGAAAGATATCGATGTGATCATCACAACGAAATTTCATTTCACTTTTCATCTCAGAGTCACACTCAGAGATCTGTACTGCGAAATGCAATGAGTGATGACATCTGCCAAAGATCTCTATCACACATGATTTAAGTAAGAAATTAGCAGACTGAAATTCTAGCCTAGAAAGTGATTTAAAGGATATAATCAAGGAGTACTTATCTCTTCCTTTAGTTGCACCCATTTTGCAACTAGATCACAATAGCAGCTTGAGCTTTTGACTGTGTGGTCGTAAATTGCCCTCCCGACCAACCCAAGCCAATGCTGAACTCATGAATATAGACCAACAGATTTCAGCCATAGAGTCACGATACATGATTCTATGTGCGAATGGATAAAAGGCGATGCCAATATCCCCTGTAGAATCTGCGTACTTCAGAAAAGGAAATGAATGGTGATTTCCTAAAGCTTGCACCAGACTTATGTGATCTGAGATCTCTTCAAACCAGAGCCCAGAAGGTGAGATCACATCACACGGCTCACTTGAAATCGTCTGAGAATAGACACGATGAAGAAATGTGTGGACGACTGATCTCAGCCCAGCTTGATTCAGTTCTTCACGACTCTAGCAGCAACCATAATCTTGATAATATTAATGCCAGAATACCATTCTACTTGATTCCAGATTTTTGTCAACATGGCTCAAGTAAACTCGAGAATAGAGCCAGGTTTGAAGCGCTCCCTTGAACATTCGACAGTAGATTCGGATGACACCAAGGCCAATGTGATTGTACCCATTCTCAGCATCTCAGAATTTGCTCGAGCACCGAAAAACAGTTTGACAACATCTCGCTTCAGCAAGTAACCATGGATGGTGCCAAATATGTGTGACCAAAGCCTCACATGACTTACAGAAAAATTCCGACTCTAAGTGGATATGCTTCTGTTCATCGAACATAAAAAATAAATGGTACACACTGCCGTAATTCTCCACTCTCTTCTACAAAAGCTTTAAACTAACCTGATCAGATCTTTTCACCGACCCGCTCTGATACCATGTTGAAATTTAGATGATCAGATTTAGTGCACAGAAAGTAATTCGAAATCAGACAAAATAACACAGCATATACCCTGGGAAAACCCTCCTCTTGAGGGAGAAAAACCCAGCAACAAAGATCTCTCTTATATTTGATGTAACAGTGGCAAGTTTACAAATTACAATGAGGTCTAACACAAGACCAATGACAGAAGACAATCTGCTAAATCACACCTGGAAGTGACTGAATGCAGATCTGGTAAAATTCGCATTAACCAATGGTTCACAACCTGCTGTAAGAAGTTCACACTGTCATGATGCTTCGCACTGAAGGGTCTTCAGACTGAATGATCTCCATGCTTCATAAAGTTCGCACTAAGTGGAGTCATAGCGCTGTAACTGATCGCCCTGTATTTTGAATTCGCACTTTGCTTAAGATATTCGCACTTAATGACATGTACGCACTTGAAGATATATTCGCTCTTGATGATACAGAACAGGTATGAATATCCGAACTCAGCTAGTGTGTTGCAATGGACGAATGGTCTTGTGTATATATACATCTTGAAGAGGTCGCACCTCTTCTTATCATAAGGTCGGCCAAAGTAAGTGTCAATTACAATTCAATAATGTCGGCCTCAATATAATCATAAACAATATAAGATAGGTCAGCCTCAATAACATATGTCGGCCTTGATAAATATTAGATATCTTCTAATAAAAGATCAACTTGAATTCTTTTATGTCGGCCCATGATATGAAGTGAGAATAAAACAAAACAATAAATATAAATTGTATAGCCAACAGCTATCATCCAATTTATGATACCACGAAGGAGCTGAGCTGGAAGGAGCTACCGAAGCTGCTATATCATTAACAGAAAGATGGAACAAAAGAAGTCTAGAAAAAACCTACAAGTACATAAAACAGAGGCAAAGCAAATGGGGCGAAAGGCAAAAATGGATTGGAGGTCAAGAGGTCAGGAAGTGAAGGGAAAGACAGGAGAAGTTTGTCCAAACTCCACACAAGAGAATGAAAAGGATGCAAGAAAAACATGTGGAACCGGCAACGGGGAGTGGAGGTAGGAATATAAGAAGTTTTGGAGGTCCAAAAGTGCAACAGGATTCCATTCATACATTGGCATACATTGGTTAAACACTCGAAAATCTCTCTTTTTTTGGCTTTGTTAGCATTGTTTTTTGCCTCTTAAAAATTCAAGAAAATGATGTGTTCCTCATTGACCCCACTAGGGGCATTGCCCCAAAACCCCCCATCGAACTCCTTTGACTAAGTACTCTCCAAGTCCGCATTGATGAGCACACGATTATATTGAGAAGGGGCGGGAGGGAGGGTGGTGAATCAGTATAATACAAACTTCACCTACAAGAGGCATCAATCCCCTCAAATCCAATTTGTGAGCACTAACCCACTGGAGACACCAATCCCCACTTACAGAATTTGTAAGCACCAACCTCTCCAATATGAGGCACCAATGTCTTCAATAAAATCTTGTCTTCTTGAGAATAAATCTTTTATATAAATAGCCTCTAATGATCTTTTATATTTTCCTCCTCAATTATATCTGCATATATATCTCTTTTACATCTACACACATTCTTCTTATAATTCTGCCATAAACTCTTCTTACAAATCTTCCATGAATCCTTCTTACAAATCTGCCTTCAACCTTTCTTTAATGATCTTCCTTTTATCTTCTCATTTGCTGATTTGCAAGTGTCATTCTGATATAAAGTCTTATTCCTCACACACCTTCCTCTTATTTATCTTCACATTTCACACTTCTCACTTCTACTTGCAAATATCTTTTATATCTTCATAACCTAGTGAAATACACACACACACACACATGCAAGAACAAATGGACACTGAGGGTATTATCTATCACGAGCCTCCCGACTCAAAACGAAACTTACTAAGCTTCAGTCCCTACTCTAGATAGGCCTGCTGAGATCTCAAGTCTCCAAGTGGGCCCTCTTGGCCACCCACGACCATAGCTTCTTGGGGAATCCTACTCATGCACATGCATGTCAACTTGCAGCTCGGCGGTCCACCGGGTTTTTTTCCCCTTCCAATTCCAAGTGTCTTCTTGGATAGTTATAGCGGCCCATAGGTGCAGGATGTACCTTGTGGGAGTGGAACGGCTTGGACATAGTCCTTTCAAACAGTGTCCATTTAGTCCATGGTCCATTGCATATTCGGTGCAAGGCCAAAAATTGGAACGCACTGCCACCCACGTTCCCGTCCTTCGCTTTAGGACCTATCCCTAAGTGTGGTCAATATTGAACACTGTCGGGCAAGCGGAAAAGCTTACACCCATTAACTGATTGCATTCACCAAGGCCTCTTTCTCCTTCCCTTTTATGCTCACTCATGTGTGAATCGCCAAAGGTTTCGAGAGTCAATTGAGCATCTCAACCATTGGTGGGAATTTCACCCGCATCCAATCCCCAATCTTGTTCACCCCAGAAGGCCCTTCATTTATTTCTTTAATGGTCATAGCTCTTCAACATGTCTCTTGACTATTCTTAACCAAATCTTAATATTCATTCACTTCATTATTCCTCTTATTTACTTCATGCTACATATTATAATTCCATACACTTCTTTGAATGATAAAACCTTCTCTCTTTTATTCCTCACTCACTCTTGAATGATAAAACTTTCACACACTCTTCATCTCATGGAATGACTTCTCTTATATATCTTGTCTCATCATGAGACGCAACCCTTCATTGTACCCTTGCGACTCTCGGTTAAAACTAATCTTTATTTAATTAATTAATTTATTTATCTTTACACACACTTTTCTTTTCTACTCTTCTTATTTAATCTTCCCACATCTCACACACTCATCTTCTTTTTCAAATCTGTACCTTTATATCTTCTTGCCTCTTTTGAAGAGAGGGGTCACTTCATAATGGATGCATTATTGTCCAAAGGATGCATCCTTCTCAACAACATACCCTTTTTCATAATCGCTGCCTTCCTTAACAGTGATCACTGCATATCATTAATACTGCCTCCTTAATCACTGTATGTTATAATGAAATGCTGCTTCATCTTAATATAATCTGCTTTTGTCTTTAATCGCTGCCTTTGACGGTTATTATTTCTTAATATCAATCGCTGCCTTTTGACTATTATTATTTAATATCAATCGCTGCATATTATATCTTTATTGCTGACTTTGTTGAGTTAAATCATTGTCTTCATAACCTTAATTGCTCCATTTATTTATCTTCATTGCTGCCAACTCTAATATGTTAATCTCTGTTAATTAATAATCTTAATTGTTCTTCATGCAATGTTGTCTTAAGGTAATCGTTGCTGTATTAACACTGCTCTCTTCCTTTATTAAATTTGTTGCTCTCTCACAAATGCATCGCTGCCTTTGGATATTAGCTACTCCTCTTAAAATATATTCATTAACTTGGGTGAATTAAAGTATATTTATATATGTGTGTCCTTCCATGAAGTTGGCCAGCATTTGTAATTTAAATTTATAATTCCAAAATGCTAAGAGAGCATCCAAGTATGAGAGGGTCAGCTAGCCTTATGAAAGTATATTTGAATTTGACTTGCCAATAAGAAATGGGGTCAGCTATCATTCTTAAACTTGTATATAATTATATAATTACCTTGAATAATATGATCCTCCCTTGAAACGATTAGTGGCCTTTGGCCTTTATTTGATGTTCTTCAATCAATTTCCTTTAACCTTTGATATTGCTTTGACATTAATGACATCAACAACAACAATGACATCAATGATAATCTCGTCTATATGTCTTTGACATCAATGACAATAATCTAACACACATTTGCAAAGTACACTTCCAAGTTTGTCAACAATATTGTCATCAATTTTGAAATTCCTCCCTAATGTTACTTGATGTTTACTTGTTAGCTAGGAGATGACTTTTTCATTTGGGGGGAATGATGTAGTTAGTGTACAATGGACTATTATTGTGTTCTGATAAAATGGGTTATCCAATTATGTAGTAATTGTTCGTCGACTTCAAGTAGTTATAAGCATCGATTGGTCAACAATTGTGTCCCTCTTGGCAATCATCAAGTCCTTTAAATAGATTTTTTATATCAAGGAAAGGGGGATAATCTAGTCGGATCAACACTAATCCTTGGTTAACCATCTTTGGTCTTTTGTAATAATTTCATGTGTGAATAAAGATATAATTTACTCCTATATTTTGTATGCATTGTCATCTCTATTGTTAATTCATGTATTCATTTTATCAAATAGAGCAGTAAACACAAACCTCTAGAAGTCTCCAATGAGAACACAATTCGCAATATGATGATCATAAGTTAATCACTAGCTCCTATATATACCACACTTGTGCCTTGAATGCCACTTAAGCCAACTTAATTACTTATATAAGACTATAAAAATGATTATATAACAATTTAAGGTTATGATAGCCATAAGTCCACTAAGCATATCTTAATACAATCAATGCGCCAAGGGCATAACATGCCCCCTCTCTTCAAAGAAGCATTGTCCTCAATGTTGATCAAATATGCCTTGTTCACATTGAAACTAGAGAGTACCTCTTGTTGGTGTTGAATGTGTTCTTCCACTACTCTAATCCTTTGGTGTACATTTGAAAATAAAAAGATAAAGGATGGTAGATGGTACCCTAGTATTGATTGAACAACCTAATCAAGATCTATTTTGGATGGCAATCCTTTTGGTCTATCCCTCAAAAAGCTTGAAGATTTGTTTATGTGGGAATCTTTGATTGTTGTACTTCCAATGACAATAATTGAGCCACACCCCTATCTACCCCCTTATGAAGCATTTTTTGCATTTGATGAGAGCTTACCATCTATGGATAGTTTGCATACAACCGTTTTAGTTCAAATGTCTTACCCTCTAAGTGAAAACACATGAACTCCTAGAAGTTCATCTTAGTTGTTCCTAAGGAATTGAACCGTTGAGCTCCCTAAACAATGTCTACTTCAAACATAAGGATAGTAAACATAGGAAAATCAATCATGTAGTCTCCCATGGTGACTTTATTACTGTAGCATTTCACCAAACAATTGTACCTCTGTCTATAATCATAACCTAAAATTATCGGGTTGGGTAAATGTAACAATTCAATTTAGCTGCCAACTTATTGTTGATGAAGTTATGAGTACTCCCAGAGAATCAATATTGTTACCATATAATATTTAAGGAAAACTAGTTCCTTTAGGGTTTGCGGGGTCCTAGCACTTCAAGTGCATGGCAAGAGATGGTTGGACATCTTATGACTCTTCCACAACCACTACTACCTCTTCTTCATCCTTTCCATTATTGGTGCCCTCAATATAGAACAACTTCTTCTCAGAACATTTATGTCCTCTCCCATATTTGTCATTAGAGTTCAAACATAACCCTTTGGCCCTGTTTTCTTCAATTAGTTGAGTCAATCTTGTAGGTTGACCGGATGATACTGCAGGAGTCTTCCTATCTTTGTTGTTAGCAAATTCCTAACTTCTAGGAGCTAAGAACTTTTCCTTTGCCATGTGCCATGATAAAAGACTCAAATATAGGACTGGGGTTAAACACACATACCTCATGTTGTATGTGATCCTTGAGCACACCAAGAAACAAGTTACTCAAACTTTCATTTGTGATTTTAGCCATTCGCTATGATAGATTCTAGAATTGCTGAATATAATCCTTAACAAAACTTGTTTGGTGCAATTTTAATAATTCAGTAAAGTAGTTCTCTGACATGTTATTCAATGGTGTAACTATAATTCATCAGTGAAAACTAACCAATTGAAATTGAGACCCTCGTAGTTTTGACCACAAAGCCGCCTATATCAAATGAACCGCTCTAGTTCTAGATATAAGGAAGCCATTGTCACTTTTTGCACGCTTGGAATTTGATGTACATAAAAAAAAAATACATATGATTTATTAAAGGCAACTTATCCTTGCCATCAAACTTGCATATATCCATCTTCAGTAGCATGTTCCAAGATTACGTATGAGTGCTAGAATTTGGATCCAAATTGGCTGGCATGTTGTGCCATGGGTGGTGAAAGAGATAGCATCTGGATAGATCTTTAGAGTTGGGACATTGTTTCCTTGATACTAGTCACTTCTCCTTTCATACAATTTCTAATATTTGAGATTGTACATTTTGCATACTTTCTTCCAACTCTTGTACTTCTTTTATTTCTTCACAACCACATAAAATCTGAGGTTCCACCTCATCCTAGCTCTAAATCTATATTCTCATTCTTAGGAGATTTTCCAAATGTGGGAAAATCTTGCCTCAGCCCCTAGTCTATGGCCCTATCATGATGCCCCTAAGGCCTAAAATAGTTTTGATAATAACTTATTTGAAACAAATCAAAATATGCTGAATTTTTTATTGTAACTTACCCTGACCTGCAACTCACTTCTTTGAAAAAATGTCCAAGAAAGTCATTGATTTTCAGCCTTGGGAAAGAATTTGGTGGAAACCTAATCGCGCAATAACATTTTCAATTCTACTTAAAATGGCCTCAAATTTGGACTGTAGCAACTTTGATATGTCCTTAATCAACCCTCCAAAAAAAAAAAACATCACTGATTTGCAGCCTTGGCAGAGTTTTTGGTGAAAACCTTAATTTTGCAATAACTTCTTCAAATCAACCTTAAATGACCTCAAATTTGAGCTGTAACATATTCAATATGTTCTTGATCAACCCTCCAAAAATTAAAAATAAAAATAAAAATCACCAAATTGAAAGAGATGCACTTCACAATCTGACCTCCAACATCAGAAAATGTCACCTTGGTTTATTGCCTTTCTATGCTAAGATCATGCTCTAGTACCACTTGTAATGAAATAACTTGCACAAGAGAAGAATATAATAGGAAATATGCCACAAATACTTGAGAATAATAAGCCACTTTGAAAGGCAAACCTCCAAAAATCTCCAATGAGAACACAATTCGCAATATGATGATCATAAACTAACCACTATCTCCTACACATATCACATTTATGCACTAGATGCCACCCAAGCCAGCTTAATTACCTATATGAGACTATATAAATGATTGTATAACTTAATTTAAGGTTATGCTAGCCATAAGTCAACTACATG
>VDFB02328276.1:0-23809 GCA_007258455.2 Sequoia sempervirens
AAAGAGGGAAAATGCAAATGATTTATGAATGTCACAGATATACATGTGGTTTGCATTGCTACTCTGTTGAAAAAATGCAAGAATAGTGGACACACATCAATGGCTGTTACACATGGTATGCATTGCTTGGCCTTTGAATGAGTCGATTTAGATGAAAGATAAACACATGGAAGGAAAATAAATAGGTCAAGCCTACTTTGATACAATACTAAAATGAGAGAGAAAAAAAATGAGATTGCTCTCGAATCAAAATTTAGTCATTCACATTACACTATAAACTATTAGATTGCATTGCCTTTAAAAGGCCATTATCACATATGAAACTAATTACAGGAATATAACTACCAAAACCAAATTTATTTATTAAATTAGCAATATCATGTTAATTTATTTATTTAACCATTTTATTTAATTATATATGTCAAGTACTAAATTTTAACAATTTCCCCCTTTCTAGATCTATGTTTTATTACTATTTTTGTCATATTTTATTATTGTTCTTCATTCAAATTTTATAGATTGCATTTTAGAGTTTGTTTGATGGTTTGATCTTTCTCTCCAAAGTGCTATTTAGCTTATACCCCCATCCTTGCATAGATATAATTTTTTTTATTCATATGTTGATTTGACTCACCTTTTTGGTTAATAGTCATTTCATTGTTTTGGATCTCATTTCCTTGATTGAAATTTTGGAAAATAGGTCTTTGTGATGAATCCCCCTTTCATAACATTTCCCCTAGAACCTATTTTAATTTATTTTAGTTATAAAGTAAAACATGTAGTATATAAACATTGGGGATCCCACTTATGTTTTTAATTCAAGTTGAATCATGACTTAAGTAAGGAAATATGGCATGCTCTTAAGAAATATTTTATACAAAATAGAAGGTTTTTAACATTTTATACATTATATAATCTACCAATAGTAAACTCGTTGAATGGCTCATATGTGATACACCATTATAAAATACAAAAAAAAATCATTCTATATCCCTCATACAAAATTCTAGTAGTCATGGATCCTCTATATCACTCCAAGTGATCTACAATGCTATATTAGCTATGGTATGGGAATTCCATTCTAGAGTGCTGCATGAGCACCTAAACATACTATTAAGCCTCCATCAAGAATTTTTGTGAAATTTGAGTTTTCAAATGTAAAAGAATGTAAAAGAGTCATTTTTAGATCATTTCCAATGTATTTGAGTCTTTGATAGGTCTCTAGGTGTTCAAAATAGTGAAAAAGTGCAAAACTTGCAAAAATTGCAAAGTTGTAAAATTGGGAAATTTAAAAAATATGCAAATAAGCAAGAAGTTGAAGGGTTGGTGGGAAAATGGAAGGTTTGGTCAATTGGAGTGAAAAGGTAGTTAGTTTAACTGAATGAAAACATCACTATAAAGCATGGAGAAGGGGAGGAAAAGGCAATCTTGGTATCTTGTAACCAATTTTGTAATAAAGAGCACCATATTTTTTTGAAACAACACTTTCCTTGCAATTTTTCCATATTTTTGGGTTTGTAGAACATCATCAAGATTTTTTTCCTATTTTCTTGAATTCATTAATGTGTAAAATCTTCAAATAAATTGGTTTTGAGAAGATATAAGTGACTTTAAAATGTTGCTGATAGACTTCTTTCCTAAAATATGTTGTAACCCTTGAGAGTCTTATAAGTTTTATCCACCTTTCCACCGATTGAGGTTAGTTAGATCGATGGAATGGGATGTTATAGGTTTATTTCTAGTTTGTGCATGTGTGTAGATGTAGGGGAAGCCAAGGTGCAATGTTTTGTTGTTGTCTTCAATAGAAATTTTGTGTTTTCCCTTGAAAGTTGATGGTTACAAGTATGGTTATGGTGAAACAACATGTGTAAAGGCTTGGTAACGGTATATTAAGCTTTTTCAGTCATATTTTAACATGTTTGGAGCAATTTCACGGTGTCATGAGGTTTGGAATACTCATTTTCAATAAACCCTAACTCTTTTAAGCATTGTGGAACCTAAAATCAAGGGATTTTTTGTTTAGTATTTTATTGGGCCTTTCAGTCCCTAAGAATTGTTGAATCTCAAGTTTTGTGGCCTAACCTAAGAGTATTCAAGGTTATTTTTTTTTTTTAAGGTGATTGAATGACACTTCCTTTGTAATTTTGACCTAATTTGGTGTATTTACTAGCAGACAGTCTATTGGTTCTCATGTATTTTCTAAAAAAAGTTCAATTGCTCTTGAAGTGTGTTAGTGTAGACTGAAATGGGTGCCTAAATATGTGTTTATATTCTAGAGACTCGATTTGGTTTGTGAGATATACCCATTTAGGGCATGTGGCAATATTACTAGCAATTTTGTGGTTTGATTGTAAGAAGGTGTTATTCTATACAAAAATTATTGTAAGTGATTAATTTTGGTTTGAAATGATCAAAGGGGTGATCATAAATATGCATCAATGGTTTGGAAAAATTATCGAGGCAAAACTTGTTATTTTGGTGTTTGAAACAATATGGAACCATGGTGCAAATTGGTGATGTAGAGCCTTAAAAATGCATGATTCTATGGAGTAAGAACCACCATTTCAGACTACATCAATAGAGAAATTCTAATTAAAAGCAAAACCAGAAATACAAATCTGAACTACAAAAACAAAATAATGCTTTTAAAAGAAATCAATCTCCATTGTCTCCCTATCACCAAGATCTTTGCTTATGCATTTGCTCTCAGATTTTTTTATGAGCACAAAATGCAATAAAGAGGCTATGGTGAATGAGAAATGCAAGCAAGATGCAAAGATCATATGAGTATGTAAATTTGTGAGCAAAATTTGTGAGAGAGAAAGTGAGAGGGAATCCCATTTTAAATAGGAGTTCTTTGAGGATGGAGAGGGGTTGAAGATGAAATGTGGGATAAAAGATGTGAGAGAAGTAAATGCCATTATCCCACATTGTTGGTTTAAATGTTATGCATGAGAGTGAAAGTGATAAAGGGATATTAGATTAAAATGAACCTAAATGATTAAATATGAATAAAATGATTTAAAGATGCTTTACTAAAATGCAATATTTCATGAACGATTTATGAAAATGATATGATTAATATGCAAGTTATGATAATTAATTTATTATGAAATAATAATAAGTGACTATGATAATTGATTTTTTAATGGAGATGAATATGAAACAATTATGGATGTTAATGATAATTGATTTAATATGGAAATGATGTTTATGACTTATTATACAAATGGATTATGAATGATTATGATTTATTATGCAAACGGGTATGAATGATAATGCAAATGGACATGAACATTAATGCAACAGATATTGAACGAGCATGAGATGGTTCAATGATTTGATGAAATGCATGAATAGAAGAAAGTATTGAATGAATTGATTAAGTAAATAATAATATCTATTCAATCAATAGACAAATATCGTTACGATTCTGAGGACAAATTTGAGTGTCTACATTTTGCCCCTCTTTGAGACAATGCAGCTTGTCGCATTGTTTCAAAGAAAAAAATTGATCAACTGATACATGCCCCAAAGATATCTTGGTAAGGATTATGATAAGAATGGTATGCCCCCTCGAGAGATTGATCAAACAGATTGTAAGAAGATTAATCTCTCGATAGATGTCTAGAAAGTGATTAGATACCTGATATTGCACAAGTGATAAAGCAGTGATGTACATTTTGATGAAAATGCATAGTTGATGGGCGTAACTGAACAATTGATCGAAATGATCAGTATAGCCAAGTTGATGAGCTGATGAAGCTGATTGAGGATGATTCTTACACAAGATAAACTAATTCAATGATTGATTGACCGATGAAGGGGACATGAAATTTCAAGAAGCGGATTGATTGATTTGAGATTTGATTCAAGAGACATATATCAGTGAGTTAAGAAATTGATTAATTTCTCTGTGACAAGAAAGATGAAGAAAATGAAATGCAAGATGGAAGAGGATGAAGGTGATGAAGCCTCTTGTGCCTTTTAAGTGCTTTTATCATCATTGAGCTTATTATGTCGCAAAATAGTATAAGCATCTAGATAACATGAACATCTAGACGACCTGAATACTGTTTGCATTTTTATTTAGTAATGAAGTATAAGCATATGGGTATAAGAACCTTAGATGACCTGAATACTTATTGCATGGAAGACACTATCAGACAAGGAATGCTCTCATCCACATTAGACTCATAGGTCCTCAATGGTTTTAGACAACCATGTCCGAAGACGAGTCATCTTGTGAATAAGAAACAATCCACAAATAACAAACAAATGAACATTCCCCATACTTGCCTCTCTAGTCAAAGACATCCTGGAGAAGCTAAAAGACATGTCACCAAAGATAAAATCATAAAATAAGCAAGGATCAACAAACAAACAGGGGTTCTGCTTCGATGTAGAACTCATTCTTGTTACAATTTATGCGGTTGGTTGGATTTGTAAGATGGGTTGGATTCTTGTTATAGTTTATTCGATGTTATAATGTTTGCTTGATTGTCAACACTTGCATGCAAGTTTTGATTTTGTTGAAGTTCAAAGTCATGTGGTGATCTGAAAGTGTCACTATATTTTGGAATTTTGATTTTTTTGGGATTTTTGGAAAAAAAAATAAAATTTGGATTTCTTTCAGACATTTTATGTTTTTGAGAATTACAAGGACATTTACGCTGAGTTTTTGAATTTTCGAGGACATTTATGATTTTTCAGTACGAGATTTTTTTCGAGGGACATTTTGTGAATTTTTGAATTTTTAGGACATTTTATGATTTTTTTAGTTTTTCTGGATATTTTGTGATTTTTGAATTTTCGGGACATTTATGATTTTTGAATTTTTGGACATTTTATATTTTTGAATTTTCGGGACATTTATGACAAAAAATAGACAAGCAGAATGAACAAAATTTGGTTTCTCACTGGCCCCGATGAAGTTGCTTATTATTTTAACTACATGCTTCAAAGATTCCGGGAGGTATTTGATGAGGGATGGGACCAACTAAATTATGGAAGTGTGAAAGCGAACAATAGAGATGTTGAACAATTCTAGAAGCCATGGTGAAGTGTGAAAAGGCAAGGTAAATTGGAGGAGAAAAAGGGGAATGAAAAGAGATCGATGAAACTCAAGAAAAGGAAGAACGTCTGCCGTGGTATCAATTCTCGGTTCCGCCATGGTTGCCCATCCCAGGCAAATGAGGTGGGTTTCACTAAACAGGCAGGATGATTTCTTTCTTTCTCTTTTTTAATGTTACCAGGTTTTCCCCTTTTTTAATATTTTCGGGGTTCTTTCTTTGTGCTGGGACTTTTCGCTTTTAATATTACCAGGTTTTCCCTTTTAGTTTTTCAGGATTTTGCTCCCTTTTTATTTTTCGGGTTTTTCCTTTTTTCCGGTTTTGAAGATTCTTCTCAAAATATTTAGATTATCGCCGAATATCTTGATGGTGGATCTCGGCAACAGTTCAATTTCGTCGCCGGTGCCGCTGGATCCGCCGATTGATAACATATGGACCCAACCAGTTAGGCTCAAATTTACCCTTCTTTTCTCTATCTTGTTGAGTGCGAGGATTTTCACGAAGAACAAGATCCCCAACCTCAAATGTACGCGGTTTCACTTTCTGATTATAACTTCGACACATTCGTTGCTGATATGCTCTAAGATGATTGAAAGCAGTTTGTCTTCGTTCATCCAACAGTTCCAACTCCTGCAAATGGGAAACTTGGTATTCTTCATCACTAATTTGATTGCACAAAGAGACGCGCAAAGAGGGCAACTCAACCTCGATGGGCAAGATGGCTTCAGATCCATAGACAAGGGCATATGGGGTAGCACCTGTGGGAGTGCGAACACTCGTGCGATAAGCCCACAGTGCAGGATTCAATTGAATATGCCAATCTCGACCAGCTTCATTGACTGTCTTTTAGAATTTTGAGAACAATAGTTTTATTAGGAAGCATATTTGGCCATTCTTGAGGATAGTAGGGGGTGTGGAAAATGATGTTATATGTGGGGTTTCCTCCGCGAAGTTCCACAGGTATCTAATTTTGAGATGGTTAACCATTATCAACAGTGATTGGGTGAAGGAAACACTCGCGACAAAATGATGTAGTTCCGGTATGAAAGGTGGCTATTGTTTCCGGTATAAAATTGAAGGAACAAAACTTCAATCCATTTTGTGAAATAGTTAGTGGCAACAAGAATGAACTTATGACCATTGGATGAAGGTGGATGGATCTTGCCCACAAGATCGAGTTCCCACTGATAAAAGGGACATGGTGTAGCAAGAGACTACAATTCTTGTGTAGGAGCATGTATCAAGTCTGCATGTTTTTGACATTTCTTGCATTTTTTAACAAAATGATAAGCATCCTTTTCCATCAAAGGAATATCTTAATATAAAGAGTTCTTGAAAACTGGTGGAACCAGCCAGAGATGTACCATATACAGCTTCATCATGCGTCTTGCGTAAAATCGATTTTTGACCTCATCGTGCTCAAGACATCTAAGTAAAGTACCATCGAGACCTCGGCGGTAAAGGGTATCGGCTAAGATCACATAGCGGGAAGCTTGACGGATAAAGGTTTTACGAGATTTATTGGATAGGTTTGATGGCAAGGTGTTATCTCAAAGATAGGTATAAATATCCCCATACCATTGGGAATTAGGACCAACAATGAGACAAATCATTTCAGATTGTGGTATATTGTAAGTAGGTTCCAAAAGAGGTTCTACCAGGAACTCACAGTAAGTGGCATTACGTGGCATTTCTACAAGTGAACCAATTGTTGCCATTGCATCAGCAGCTCTATTGTTATCTCGAGGAATCTGCTCAAAAGAGATTAATGTGAAATAGGCCTTGAAATCATCCACCATTCTTTTGTAAGGCATCAATTTTTCATCTTTTGTTTTATAGTCATCATTAACTTGTCTGATCACTAGCTGAGAGTCACCAAGAACATGCAACTCAAGGATCTTCCATTGCACAACTATACGAAGCCCTGAAAGTAATGCCTCATATTCTACAATATTGTTGGTACATGGAAACTGTATCTTATAAGCTTTAGGTATACAATCCCCTTGTGGAGTGACAAAGAGAATTCCAGTGCCAGAACCACCTTGTGTGAAGGAGCCATCAAAATATAAAGTCCATAGATGTGTAGATTCCATGTTGAAGATTGATTCATTAGGAAACTCTGTAGTAAGAGGATGATCATCTATCATTGGAGCATCGGCAAGTTGATCTACAATAGCTTGTCCTTTGATTGCTTTTCTTTCTATATACTCAATATCAAACTCGCTAAGAATCATCACCCATTTAGCTAATCGTCCTGTGAGTGTTGCTTTGTTCAAGAGGTACTTAAGAGGATCAATTTTTGCAATGAGATTTGTCTGGTGTGTAAACATGTAATGTCTCAGCTTCTGTGATGCAAAAACTACAGCAAGGCATGCTCTTTCAATAGGGTTATAATTGAGCTCGTATCCCACTAGAGTACGACTGATGTAATAGATTGCACATTCCTTTCCTTCAAAGTCATGTTGTGCCAAAAGTGCCCCCAGTGTCGTGGTGGTTGTGGATATATATAGAAGTAAAGGTTTGTCATCTGTAGGAGGTACTAATATTGGTGGTGTCATAAGATATTCTTTGATTTTCTGAAAAGCTTGTTCACACTTGTTGTCCCATCTAAATGAAACATTCTTGTGTAACAGATGCTGGAAGGGTTGACATTTATCTGCAAGTTGTGCTATAAAATGATGGATAGACTAAAGTTTTCCTTGTAATGATCTCAACTGTCTGATATTCTTAAGCGGAGGCATTTTAAGTATAGCCTTTATTTTGTAGGATCAGCTTCAATTCCTTTAGATGATACAATGTATCCAAGGAGTTTTCCAGAGGTTACCCCAAATGCACATTTCTTTGGATTCAATCGAACCTTGTATTGTTCTAATCTTGTGAAAAATTTATCCATGATCTCTAGATGTCCTGCTCTGGTGTAGGATTTTCCCAACAAATCATCTACATAGTCTTCCAAATAGTTATGCATCATGTCATGGAAGATAGTGGTCATTGCATGTTGGTAGGTAGCTCCGGCGTTCTTCAACCCAAAGGGCATGACATTCCAACAGAAGGTCCCCCAAGGACAAGTGAATGTTGTCTTAATTTGATCTTCATGAGCAATTTTAATCTGATTGTAGCCTAAGAAACCATCCATGAGGGATAAAATTCCGTGCCCTACTATCAAAATTCACTATCATGTCAATGTTTGGAAGTGGGAATTCATCCTTAGGACAAGCTTTGTTTAAATCTCTAAAATTTATGCAAACTTGAATGCCTCCATCAGGCTTTGAAACTGGTTCTAAATTTGAAATCCAATCAGCATAGTCAATAGGTATGATAAATCCCACATCTAGCAACTTTTGTAATTCAGCTTTTACCAATAGAGCAATGTGTGGGTGCATTTTTCTCAACTTTTGTTTAACAGGTATTGCCTCCAGTGGTAAAGACAAGTGATGCATTACTAGATCTGGATCAAGTCCTAGCATATCTACATAGGACCATGCAAAGTTAACTTGTCTTTCCTTGTAAAACTACATATGCTCTATTCTCTCTCCAGGTGTTAATGATTCTACTAAATGAATTATCTTTGGTTTTTCTTCTGTGCCCAGATTGGTTGGTATTGTCTTCTCCACCAACATAGATGATTTTTCATGATATACTGCTAAGGGAAGTGTGTCAAGCCCTCCATTCTCGGGCGCCTTAGAGAGGTTTTCACCTTTGGATATGTACTTTACTTTTACTTTTTTCGGGTCTAATAGTGCTGCAAAGTAGTTTTCACTAGAAGACCTATTTATATTTTCTATAATTTTGTGACTGAAAGGCTTGGCACTCCCCCCAAAATAAGCTGCACTATTGAGTTTTATGATGAATCCTGCTTTATGATCCTCAAGAGGTGTGCCTTCTCATGGTCCTAGAAAGTTTATGATTGCCTCATCATTTTCAAATACTTCCAGTTGTGGTGGTCCCTTCTGATCGAAATCAATGAGTTCAAGGTGAACCAAGGGTAAAGAATCATGATTCGAGTCAAGATTTTGAATGGATTCAAGGGTACAAATATTATGATCGGGTTCAAGGGTAGGGATACTATCATAATCATAAATGTCAATGAAGTCATTGATGGCACTTTCTTCATTTGTCTGTGTAGCATTAGAGGACTCTACTTCCTTACTTGAAGCACACGTGGTACTCAAGGTCTTAGCTTTCTGTGCATCATATCCTAAACTAGGGACTTTTTGTGTACAAGTAGGTTGTATTGGTTCCAAGATACCCTATTTCTGTAAGTTGAGAGGATTTTTACCATCATATCCCATTTGTTTCATAATATCAAATCCTTTACCATATTTTTCAATAGGTATCTTTATTCCAGTATGTTCTTTTTCTGTATCTTCATCTTTGTATAACCAGTTTAGGAGATCAGCTTCTTCTATTTCATTATAAAGGGCTCCCCATTTTTTGAAAGTAGTTGATTTACAAATCATTGTAGTATTTGCATTTGATGTGGTCTTAGTCATTTGTGGTTTGCCATAGGTGTGGGGAGATAAAGGTATCTTTCTAATGCAAAGGGCATGATTCAAGGTATATTCTCCCACTCCTTGTTCTTTTACCTGTATTTGATCTCGGCTACATTGGATTTTGAGGAAGATGCTTTTAAGGACTCAAGATCAACATATGCTTGGGAAGGAAATGCTTCACGATTACTTGGGATTGTGATTTCAGTTTTAGGGATTAGATTATGGCAATACATGAAAGGGTTTGGATCTCCTCGTATTGTGATTTTAACACCATTATGGGGGAATTTAATGCACTGGTGGTATGTAGAAGGTACTATTTGCATTGCATGAATCCAAGGTCTTTCAAGGAGGATATTATAGGTCAGTGGGAGATCAAGGACTTGGAAAACCACATCCTTTACCACAGGGCTGATCCTAATTGGTAGAGTAACCGATCCTTTAGATGAGCATTCCTCTTCATCATATTCCTTTATGGTAATCTTTTTACTTGGATCAACTGCATTTTTGGAGAACCCTAATTTTATGATCAATTCTTGAGTACAAATATTAAGGCCTGCTCCTCCTTCTATCAAAACTCGCTTGATCTTAACATTATGGATGAGGACATCAATGTGTAAAGTTGCATTATGAGGTTGTCAAAGGGATGAATCATCATTTTCAGTAAAAGTGAGAGTATGAGGAGAGGTGATGTGTTCCACCATAGCTTGGAATTGATCTACATGGAGGTCTATAGGCACTGTAGCAGTAGCAAGCACTTTATCTAAGATAGCTTTATGCTCAGGTGATAGGCATAGCAGCTTGAGTATAGAAATTTGTGCGGGTGTTTTTCCTAAGTACTCTATGAGGTTGTATTGCGAAGACGGTGTAGCAGGTTTTACATTAGGACCTTTAAGGGTAACAGTGCCTTTGCGGGTAGTAACCTTGCAATCAGGTTCTTTTCCTTTTATGATGAAATTTTTGACATAATTATCGACCTCACTGATGTTATGTATGGTATAGTCATACTTAGTAATAGTATAATTTACACCATCACTAGATTCAAGAGCCTTTCCTTTATCCTTGTCATGCTTAGGGAGAGGTTTTTTAAACACCTCACGATCAGAGTTACCAGAAGGAGTGTGTCCATCAATTGATATCTTACCATCATCAATAAGGTCTTGTATTAAATGTCGAAGTTTATTGCAACTATTAGTCTTATGTCCTTTGTGTCTATGATAGTCGCAAAAGTCATCTTCATTCCACCATGGGGGTTTGACTTGTGGATTATATTCCTTTATTTCAGGTAGCGTTATAATATTAATTTCATGAAGTTCTTTTAATGTAGATTCAAGTGATTGTCCCAATGGTGTAAAATTTCATTTAGGGAAACTTCTTTGTTTTTCTTTTCCTTTATCTGAAGATAAACCTTTGAGATTGTAAACAGGGGATGATGTTTTAGTTGTTTTTGCATCGACAACTCCGTCATTGACTACATTCTTGTTCTTAACCCAAAAAGGGGTCTTGTTGTTTGAATTTGATTTTTGATCTTTGTCATTATTAAGTTTAATAGTTCCATCATCAATGAGGGTTTTTTCAATTCAAAATCCCATTTCTATGGCTTCATCAAAGGAATCCAAGCATTTGAGGTGAAGTTCCCTTCCGATTTCTTTGTTCAAATTTTGACAAAAGAGGTCAACCAATTCTTGTTTAGAAATGGAATAATGTAATTGTTTTGTTAAATGTCTCCATCTTTGTAAAAATGACACAAAAGATTCGCCTTTTTTTGTTTGGTGTTGAAAAGATTTGTCATGGTCACTTTAAGGTCACAATTGAAAATATAATTAGAGACAAATTTATCAGCCAATTCTTGAAAAGATTTGATGGTCAGGACTAATCATGAAAACTATTCCATAGCTTCTCCTCCGAGACTGCGAGGAAATAATCTCATAAGGTATGTTTCATCAACTACAAATTCCATGGTAGTGGCACAAAATTGTCTTAAGTGATTCTTAGGATCTCCTTTTCCATTATATTTGTCAAGTTTTGGTATGTACCAATGGTTAGGAAAAGGTGGCATTGGTATGCTTGGATCGAAGGGATAAGGACATATGTCTTCAATGCAAAACTTGTGAGTATCCAATTCTTGTCTTAATGTTCTAAGCTCATCCAAAATAGGATCATTTGTAGGTGCAACTTTTGATGTCTTTGAAGATCACTTGTAACTGGGTTGTAGATAAAAGGGTCTATGATCTTTGATCCTACCATCATTGTTTGTTTTGGGATTCTTAGATTCACTAGATTTAGGTTGGTCATTCATTGTGAGTAATGATATGTCAAAATCAGGAGGCATTTTGATTCCTTCATCAACAAGGGCCTTGAAGTATTGTTGTGGGTTATGTTTGACTATCTCCGTAAGAAGTTTAGTGAATCTATTATCGCTGAGAGATTCATTTATGGTGGATTGTGTTATTTCTTCACTATCATTTTCACTTGTTTCACTAGTTGCAACACTAATGTGATCTTCCCCATCAAAGTCTTTTCCCCAAGGGTTCCCTTCTTCTTGAAATTTTTTTTCTCTTGTTCTAGGGGTCATAGGTGATTTGTTATGATTTTCAATCCAAGGTAATGTATGAGACCTAAGACTAGGATGAAAATGAAAAGGATATGATTCTAAGATGGGATATAAAAAATGGTATGGTATGATATGACAAGCTAATAATGAAAAAGCTAAAAGGCAACTCTAGGTCCAAAGTTGGTCATGATGTAAAGGCTTTACTTGTGCTATGATGGATAGACACAAGGACCAATGATCAAGAGAGGGTACATAGGAGATGATGGACTCAAAAAATGATTTCCCTACTCAAGGATAATGGTATGTTTCCCTAACTCAAGGATGGTGAACCTCAAGTGATGTGGGTGATAGATAGCCAATAGTTTGATTTCAAGACCTAGGAAGAGTAGCCTAAGTGCAAGCTAAAGGTTTTATTTGATCGATGATGAATATGCAAAGGGATAAATTCCTAGAACATGCAAAGGTTAGGTGAGATGGTCTTGATATGCAAAAAGGGGTTGAACATGAAATAACTAGGTGGAATGATATATGTATGCAAGGACTATGTAATGTGACCTATGTATGCAAGACTAGGAACATGCAAGAACTAGGATGAAAGGGATATGAATATGTAAGGACCATGAATATGCAAGGAGTAGGTGGAATGCAAGGATTGAAAGATCAAAACTGAAGGAAGATGACCCCAAGAAATCCAAGTGATAGGTTCATGTGAGATGTTTGTGTTGTTGGACTTTTTGAGGTTTACAAAGTTTGAGATATTACAAGTTTCTTGGTGTGGTGTTTGTTTCAAGTCAATTATTTGTGTTCAGATTTGTGAATGTGGTGAAAACTATTTGAAAATCTAGAAAACACTTGACAAACACAATGTTTTGGTGTATACAAACGCACATGAGACAAGCACAATCCTAATAGGCCAAGGGTTTGTATACTTGGTATAGCCCACCGATATACCCCAGATTGGTGCTAAACACCTCTCCTTCTCGAGAGCAGATAGCTTAGAAGTTTGGTGGCATTGGCTCCCCTCCACGGCTCATTAACGTCATTCGAGCACACCAACTTCGGATTCTTGGGTCATCACTTCCCAAGAACTGCTATCTCTACTCAAGGGAGTCAGTAGTGAGTATCTTCGGGCATAATATTGTACCATGCACTATACCAAGCAACGGCTGAAAATGGTTGGCTTCTAAAACAAGAGGTGTTTAGTTAGGGCATCTGTTCGAGTGGCCACACATGGGGCGAGAGATTAATCACCAATTAGGTGGCACTCCAGCCTAAATAGGTTATGCTCAATAGGGTTTATGGGAGTACTACTCCATCCGTGTGACACATCCACACTCATGGTACTTGAACTTTCCTCAAGCACCCATTTTATATCCCAGGTGGAAGTGGCTTGGCTTTAGCCTGTTACCGATCAAGTCGTCCCTTAAGGTGAGTACTTTTTCCCTTAAGGCAGACCCATTTCTAGAAATAATAACCATTTCTCTTACACCCAGGATCACTCGAAAGCACAAGGGGAGAGGATACTTCAATTATTAAGTCATGAAGGTGACAAAAAATAAGGTGGGTCTGGTTTTCTGATCACCTAGTTTTCACAAGGTGGGATCATAATCACCTACAACCTTCAAGCACAGTCAGATAGAATCAAGAACATGTTCATTTTAATGCCCCAAAAGAAGTGTTTTATAATGTAAAATATAATTGGTTTCAAAATCATATCTTCGATGAACGTCCTGCATCAAAATCGCATTAGTAGTTTCATGCCTCCTTTCTTTGACAAGCGTATGTTTTGATTTTCAATTCTTTGTCAAACGAACCTAGCAAGAGAAACCAAATTAACAAAATTAGTCATAAAACCAAAACTTGACCAAAATAAAAACTAACATAAATTTAAAAAAAAATTAATCTAGGAAAAAAAAATGAAGCTAATCTAAGATAAAAAGCTAATTTAAAATTAAAAGTTAATCTAAATTAAAAATCTAAAGTTAGAGATTAAAAACTAATCTAGATTCAAAGTTAATCCAATTTTAAAACTTATCTAAGTTAGACACTAATTAAAAACTAATCTAATTTAAAAGTTAGCGCAAATTAAAAACTTAAAAAAAATGTTATTCTAATTAATCAGTATTAAAAGCTATTCTAAATTAAAATTAATCTAAAACTAAAAGCCAATATTAAAAATTACTCTAGATTAAAACTAATCTAAGGTAAAAAAAAAAAAAATCTAAGAATTAAAAACTAAATTAAATCTAAATCTCTAATCTAAAGTCTAAATTAACTCTAAACTAAGAATCTAATTTAGAAAGCCAAAATCTAAAAAAAAAAAAAAAAACTAAGAATCCAAGTAAGATCTAAATGATTTTTCATGATTAAAAATCTAAGCTAAATTAAAAAAAGCTAAAAAAATAAAAATAAAAATGAATTTAAAATCTAATTTAAATCTACAATTAAATTTAAAATATAATTTAAATCTAAAATTAAATTTAAAAGCTACATTAAGAAAGAAAAAAAAAGCAAAAAAGAAAAATCTAATCTAAATTAAATTAGTAACTAAAATCTAAACTACATTAAAAGAAAAAATAAAAATCTAACTAAATAAGAGATTAAAAAATAAACTAAAAACTAACCTAAATTAAACGAAAACTAAATTGAACTAAGCTAAATTAAAATAAAATTAAAATCAAACTAAAACTAACAAAATTAAATTAAAAATTTAAACTATATTAATACCAAACTAAAAATGGGCGGGGGCCCTAGCTCGGTTGGCTAAGTAATTCCGTTGCGGCTCTGCTGGTCACGAGTTCTAGTCTCCCCCGTCCCGTGGTACCGGAGGGCGTGTCGCGCCAGTGCCGCCGGTCACGTTAAAAAGTTTACCAGGCGCACTGCAGTTTATAGGGGGTCGTGCTACCCGATTCCTGCAGTCTAAAATAAAAATAAAAAAAATACCAAACTAAAAATGACTGTTAAATTAAAAGAAAAGGAGAATCAAAGTCAGATAAGAAGAAAATAGAATTGCATGTTGACAACAGATACAGAAGATTGCAGCCTAACAGAATATCTTAGAATAGCCACTACCCCATGAACTATAATGATTGCCAGACCTGCACAGAATGCAAAATGAGCACATAAAAGATGCAAAATACAAAATGTGCACAGAAAAGATGCAATTCTTCTTTTTTATTCAAAACATAGCTAATACAAAAAAAATATGAAAGCATGGACAAGGCAAGAAAGTTGTTTGACAGAGGCATAAACAAGGTATGTGAATTGTTTGCCAATGTGCACAAGATGGTTTTCTTTTCTTCTTCTTTTTTTTTTTTTGAAAATATTTTAATCCTTTCGCCAAATGTTAATTTTATGGTGTATAAAGCCAGTTGCTGTAATATTGAAACTTATAAAGCAAATACAGCATTTGGCAAAAAACCTTCTTATTTTGTGATTGAAGCTTCTGCTTCAGAAATCCTAAAATGCAATGTTTGTGAAATATGCAACAAAATGGTTTTGTTAAAACAAACTTAAGAAACCTAAAAATGCCATTGTTGTGTAGTTTATCAAGAAATAGCTACCTCTTTCTATTAAAATGAAAAGCTTTGTAATAGAGCATCCTTTAAAACATTTAAAGCATGAAATATGAATGAGAGCTTTATTGAAACAAAGTCACATGTTGGAAGATCCTTTTCTCTCGGTGGCTAAAATGAAAGCTTTTAAAACAGTATAATCCTTTAAAACATTTAAAGCATGAATATGAATGAGAGTTTATTGAAACAAAGCTTTTATTCACGTCAGGTTCACCATTTTGTAGAGCCTTAAAAATGCATGATTCTATGGAGTAAGAACCACCATTTTAGCCTACATCAATAGAGCTATTCTAATTAAAAGAAAAACCAGAAATATAAATCTAAACTACAAAAACAAAATAATGCTTTTAAAAGAAATCAATCTCCATTGTCTCCCTATCACCAAGATCTTTGTTTATGCATTTGCTCTCAGATTTTTATGAGCACAAAATGCAATAAAGAGGCTATGGTGAATGAGAAATGCAAGCAAGATGCAAAGATCATATGAGTATGTAAATTTGTGAGAGAGAAAGTGAGAGGGAATCCCATTTTAAATAGGAGTTCTTTGAGGATGGAGAGGGGTTGAAGATGAAATGTGGGATAAAAGATGTGAGAGAAGTAAATGCCATTATCCCACATTGTTGGGTTAAATGTTGTGCATGAGAATGAAAGTGATAAAAGGGATATTAGATTAAAATGTACCTAGATGATTAAATATGAATAAAATGATTTAAAGATGCTTTACTAAAATGCAATATTTCATGAACGATTTATGCAAATGATATGATTAATATGCAAGTTATGATAATTAGTTTATTATGAAATAATAATAAGTGACTATGATAATTGACGGTTGAATGGAGGATGAATATGAAACACAAGGATGCTAATGATAGTTCGGATTTAATATGGAAATGGATAAGCTTATGAATTTATTAAAATGGATGCCAGTGAATGATTGGGCGATTTATTATGCAAACGGAAGGCGAATGACGCAAATGGAAGAACGACAATAGGATATTGAATGAGTATGAGATGGTTCTGAATGATTTGATGAAATGGCGAATAGTAAAGAAAGTATTATCGAATTGATTGGCAAATAATATCTATTTAATCAATAATAAAAATACTGGCTGGCTTATTGTGAGACAAAATTTGAGGTTCGATCTTTCAACCTATCTTCCAACCAATCCAAACCAAAGCTTACGATGATGCCATGTAGTCGCATTGAAGTTTGGTATAAGATTGCGCTTACGAATGGTTTGGTTTCATATCATTTTTTCAGCCAGGGATAAATGTTTTGAAGGGTAAACCGGTGCATGCTAAAATGCGACTGATGGGATACAGAGTTTTTTATTAGGCTGGAAAAAAAAATTTAATCAATGCACGTGGATGAAGAGTTATTATGCCTGATGAGCATTGTGGAATCGATTTGCGACGGAACCAGAAATTCTGGTAGTTTCGGCGAAAATTACGGATTTGTTGGTGCCAGTCGAGAACGATTTCTTAACGGATATTCTCGCGCCAGGTTGGTTCAGTACCCTTGAAAGTTTGTTGTTTTTGGTATATGCTCTGCATCATAGGGATTTATTTTTTTAGAGAAAATGGTGTCAATCATTCAAGAACACTAACTAAATAGTGAGAAAATAATATTTTTCACCTAAAATTTCCCTTAAAGTGCATTATTAGGTGGTGTATTTCAAAGATTGGGGTATAACATCTAATAAAAGGAAAGGCTCCTATGTTCTTGTGCAATTATTTACTCACTATGAAAGAATATCTATGGAAATTCATCTATATTAGTAATTAACATTTAATGAATCACAAAGATGTGATGATGAATTTAGCTCTATATTATTTTGAGATTATTAGGAGAGAGTGTTCTAGGATCCTTAAAGATGCTATTATTGAATCTACTAGTAAAATACATTATATTATAGTATGAGGATTTAATAGATACAAAAATTAAAATCCATGGATTAAAAATAACAAAGAAATAAGTGAATGAGGCAATGGTTGATATCATTTGTAAATTATTTATGATAATTATAAAGGTATCATCAAACCTTAAAATAAATGAATCAATTTTTTAATTATTTTACCATAATGCATTTTATTCCAAGCTAGGGTATTATCTCTTGAAAAATAGTCCTCAAGCCTCAAGACAAGACTACAACATTACAATAAACATTGGTAGTAATACGAGAGAATTAATAAACAATGTTGAGAGTACTAGTGTAAAAATTATATTGTTGAATATAGATACTTTAGGTAGGTCTCTTACAACTAAATATAGGATAAAACAAGATAACAAGTACAACAAATATTTTATCCTTTAGGATGAAGTGAGGTGTTAGCTCTCAATAATTTCATAACATATTTTAATTAAGGCTAGTTGCTCCATAAAAATTCCTATAATATTAATTAGTCAAATACATGATGACTAAATGATATAGAATTTATTATAAATTACAGAAATTTTTATACACTATGGAATGGATACTCATAAAATCTTAATGTGATATCATGTGAAGTTCCAAGAAGAATCTGAAATGTGTGAGACACAGTATATACCCCATGATCTAGTTAGCTGCATTATCACACTTATGGTGGTAAGAGAGAAGGGATATAGTTAAGGCATATAAAATAAATCTACCTATAAGAGAAGTGATGGGATCAATGATCAGCTACTTTCTTTTAACTATTTCATTTTGTTACCAACTCTTTTGCTAAGTTTCAAGACATTACCAAAGACTTTCATACCTTTTATATACATTTAAAATCTTATGTTTGTGGAAATGGAAATATGTTAAATTGATATGTATATGGGTGAATGCATGAATGTCTATGAAATTTAGTATGATTATATGTTTAATTTATGATTGGTAAAAATGTGGATTCCTTAGTAATAAGACTAACAACTTGCAACATGAAGGACTTCCAACCCACAACAATAGGTTTATCAACCCATAGCATAAGGACTGTAGATTGTTGTACAGAAGAAGTCAAATGAATAAGGTGTAACACCATCTAATAGAAATGAAGGTGATCATTTATTGATCAACCATGATTCAATAGATAACACTAATATTCACCAAATAAGAAAACTAATAGGAGAATAAGTCTACTTGTAGTAGGACTAATTTATGATAAAACTATTCTAAGGAACACATTTATGTTATGTGCAATAAAATTTTTGGGCATAGAATCCTAATATGATTTATTTACTCCACCTTTACATAGTTATTGTATTTTTTTCAAACTAAGTCATCTTCCTATCTTCATGGGAGAGTTGGTAGATGTTTCATAAGTTAATTTTCAGTCCATAAATAATAAAACTCCTCATGGGCCCTATATAGTGGGAGCTTTTTTCAAGGATGAGAGCTAGTTTCTAGTTACCAAGATTATATTTTTTACCATTATTACTCGGTAATTTCAGAAATAGAATGTGTGATTTTGAATAAAATATATTCAATAGACTCCTATTAGATTGTATCTATGAGTTTAGTGTTACAATGGAATAAGGGAAATTGATTTGTTATCATGTTTGTTGAGTAAGTGAGTGTCTAATGCCATCTATATAAGAAATAGCTCAAGAAAGGACCACTTGAGGTACTATTGAACCTCTCCAATTTTTGTTGTTAGATTAAATAATGCATTATTAAATTCAATTGATAATCTTAATTTATATATTTATGAATGCA
Organism: Sequoia sempervirens; assembly: GCA_007258455.2. NCBI lineage: Eukaryota > Viridiplantae > Streptophyta > Pinopsida > Cupressales > Cupressaceae > Sequoia > Sequoia sempervirens. The sequence continues at coordinate 19,375 of VDFB02328276.1, forward strand.
TATTTTGTATTTTATGAATTGAATTCCATAGATTAATGTTTGGTTTCATACTCTATAGGAATTATCTAGATTAGGAAATTGTAGTTCTAATAGTTATAGGGTAAAAGTACAAAGTTGTGTCACATTTTTGGCCAACTTATCAGCACAAGTGAATTTCAGTATTTATAACTAAATATCAATTTTGGTCAAACATATCATCTAGTAAGATTCATTCTAGATAATTCAAATACTTTTGCAACTTTTCCAACTTAAATTGTTGGCTAAATGCATATGTAGCACCACTTTGAGGTCAATTTACTAATAAAATTGCAATTATTTGAAAATTTTAACATTTTAACAACTCCTACTCATATAAATAATATTTCTTTTGAAAATGTAAAAGTACCCTTTTGTAGATCCATAAGTGTAGTTTTAAAATATAGAAATATTTTAAATAATAGTTCAAATATTATTTTCATTTTTATTTATTTTTTCTTAAAGTAGGTTATCAACACAAAAATATTAGATTGATTATCATGCTAAGAAAATTTCTAAAACTTAATAAAAAAAATTAAAAAAATATGATACCCTAGAGAAAAGAATCAAGATTAAGATAGCATAATTTTTTTTCTATTTTAGATAAATATTTAATATAAAAGTTGGCCTCGACTAGAAACAACCATCAACTTAATTCATGCACATTTAAATATTTAATATAAAAGTTGGCGTCAAAAATAGAAATTTTGGAGTTTGATAGCATATTTATGTTTTTGACACTTAGTCATTTTTCACTAAGTGTTGCCATCAATGCAAAAGGGGCAGATTGTTGGCATATGGCTTCTAATGTTTTCATTGATGGCAATTGAAGCCATTACTCTGGTCCATAGATTAGAATTTGGTCATACTAGCAAAAAGAGTTGACATCAAAGTATTACTAGCAAAAAGAATGAAGAACATGGTATCTAGTTACTATGTCAATCTGTTTGCTTCACCTGATCATCTTTTTGAGTTGTGGATCCCTGGGATAGTTTGTTAAGCATGAATTTTATCTTATTATTGAGTTTTGTGTTATTGCATTAATCGGTGTATGAGTAAAGAGATATGATAGGATGTTTTTCTGTTTATTTTCCCATTGTGGCCGACTCAATGTGTGGGTAAAAATACAAGTCATAGCTAACTTGTGTGGGTGTGCATAAAAAAATGTTCATGATTTGAGACAACACATGAATATTTTGTATTTTATTTCGAGGCCGACTTGTAATGTCAAGATCCTTGATGTGGATATATATAAGTCATCAGTTATATCATTTTGAGAGTATGTGTGGTAAGTGAAAAAGTATGTTGCAATTATAACAAGGGCGATTAGGCTATTATGCATAGTTTCACTTGTGCATTAAGGTTTTTGGAGGGTGAGTTTGTGCAGAATAGAGCAAAATTAGTGAATCAGTCAGAAGAACAGAAGATTGACTACAAAGCTTAATAAGAACTGTAATTAATTATTGTAGATTCTATTCTATTAGTTCACTCTTTTGGATTCAATCCAAATCATTTTAAGGTAGTGAACGTATCTTATTTTAGTAGTGAGCTCTAGGCAGTGTGCCTAAATGCAAGTACATTCCCATTTTGTAATATTTCTTTTGGGTATACTCATATTATATTGTGGATTCCCCATCCACCATGGTTTTTCCCCTAACAAGGTTTCCACCAAAAAAAATTGGTGTTATGGTGTTGTGATTGTTTTCTTTCTATTCATTGAATGCTTAAGTGAGTTATAAATCAAAATAATAAAAATTTTGCACAACACTGATTCACCCCCCCTCTCAGTGTTGCTTGTTTCCAACACTATGGATAATTAATTTGAAAGTGAAGACATTTCAGATGAGTAGATGGTGAAGGTGGCAAAGACTAAACTTAAAGCTCGTGGTCTTTTATGGTGGGACTATGAGCAAGCAAAGAGGAGAAAACAAGGCAAGTCAAGGATAACTTCTTAGGACAAGATGGTGCACAAACTAAAAGGTAAGTTTCTTCCAAAGTATTATGAAGTTCAATTGTATAAAAAGGTGCAAGGATTGAAACAAAAAGATCTAGATGTCAAGACATAAACATACGAGTTTTATAAACTATGTATAAGGGAAAGAAGGGATGAAGATGAAGCTGAGAAAGTGGCTATATACCTGGGTGGTTTGAGATTTAATATACAAGATGAACTTGTTGTTGCTAACCCAAATTCTATCGAGGAATGTTTCCAATTAGCAATCAGGGTGGAGGAAAATCTTAAAAGAAGGAAAGAGAAATCAATGAGAGGAAGAGGAACTAGCAGAAGAGGGAGAGGATCAATCCCTACATCAAAGTAGTCATTGGATGAACAAGAAGGAGAAAATAGAGGTAAGGAGAAAGGTGTTGATACTAGAGGAGGTTTTAGATGTAGAGGACGGTTTAATGGTGGAAGAAACACTACTAATTTTGCAGGGATAAATTATACTTGTAATGAATATGGTCATACATCTTGGAAATGTCCTGAAAAGGTTGGTAGTTCATCAAGTGGTGAAAAGACAATTGATACAAGAGCACAAATCATTCAAGAAGAGGAGTGTGAAAGTACAAACTCTACAAGTTTAAGAGTTTCTCCTAAAACAGGGGAAACACTAATGATGAGAAAGACTATATTGAAGGAAACAAAGGAAGTGGACTCTTTTGCAAAGAAAGAGCCTCTTCAAGACTACTTGTAAGTGCAAAAACAAGGTATGCAAGATTGTAATTGATTTTGGTTCAATAGAGAACATGGTGTCAAGTGAGATGGTGAATAACTTAAATTTGCAAAAAGTACCTCATGAATTTCCTTATAAAGTGTCATGGTTGAGTAATGGGAAGTCTTTGTTGGTTAATGAAAAATCTATGGTAGATTTCCAAATTGGAGGCTATAAAGATAGTGTAGTTTGTGATATTCTTCCCATGGATTGTTGTCACCTACTCCTAGGTAGACCCTAGCAATATGATGGGTGAGCCTTGTATGATGGTACAAAGAACACCTATACAATAATGAAGAATGGGTGAATGTTTGTTTTAACTCCTTTGGTGGAAGATGAGAAAGGTAAGGTCAAAGTGATAATGTGTGGAAAGAAAGAGCTAGTAAAAATTGTAAATGAAGACAAAAAGTAAGGGGTTGCAGACAGTTCAAAGCCTGAGAAAGCAATGGCAGTAGGTAAGAAGATTTAATCAAGTTTACAAGGAAATATGCTTGAATTTGAATGAAAATATTTTGGTGGGGACCATTGTGTGTCCTATAGGTGAAAGTAAGTTCACAAAACTAACTGAATCTGCACGTACAATGATTAAAATACCTAACTATACAATAAGTAGAGAGGATAGAAAGATGGGACAAAAAGATGACAAGATAGTGGGGCAATTGACAGTAAAGTAGGGATAGTATGGACAAGATAGTAAAAGAAGTTGCAAGCCTTAGTTTGAAGAAAAAGAGAAGTTAGATCGGGGAGCCCAAGGTAAGAGTTTTTTTATTGCATGAAGGTAAGGACTTTGTCATGTTTTGGTTAGAGAATAGATCAAATACCATCATTAGGTTTGTATGAAGAGAGGGAGATAGTTTCAAATGTGAATAGGAAGGAGAATGTAGGGCGGATCCTAAGATCATAGTATATGGACCAAGGGAAAGAGTTTGAAGGTCAGAGAACATGTGGAAAGTATGGATAGATAGACACAATAAAAAACCCTTGTGGCATGAGTTCTTTTTCTATGGGGGTGTATGGTGTTGGAGCACCTACTCCACCATTTGTAAGATTCAATATTTAAAGATGTGATCAGTTAGCATCTAGTTGTGATATGGATGTTTTGAGTTTCTTTAATCTAAATAAGGTCTAAAAATACCATTTAATATGTAATTTGGTGATCGGGAGTCCTGGGTGTCAAATGTGTAAAAGTTGCACAAAAAAATGCAAATATTGTCAAGTGCAAAAAAAAAAAAAGTTGTCAAAATGCAATTTTTAGGGAATATGAAGTGTTTCTATTTAAAAGGAAGCTAGGAACATTGGGGAAGTTTAAAATCAATTTTAATCACTATATAAAGCCTCAAAGGGCTCGAAGATGGTTGTTAGTTCATTTCTTGAAGAATTTCCAAAATAAATATAATGTTTTCTCTACATATTTTTGAGTTTTTTTATCTTTGTTCTCTATGCACGGAACCGTATAGGTTTGGAGTGCTTTGAAATTCATTGGATATCATTCTATAATGTTTTAAGTTCCATTAGAATCCATTTTGATAGTCTCTTATTAATTTGAGAGGAAAATCACAAATTTTTTCTATAACTACCTATAAAAAATAGTGAAGGCCCTATTTTGAAGATAAAATGACAAATTAGTCATCCCACCTACTGTATAAACCTATGCTTCAATGGGATGATAGATATAATGGTAGGTTAGATGTCTAAGTGGTTTGGTAGGT
>VDFB02328277.1:0-24479 GCA_007258455.2 Sequoia sempervirens
AGTATTCTTCTATGGTCTTCAGTTTCGCAGTTTGAGTGTTTGGCATATACTTACTATTTATAGCCATTCTATTTATAGTAAGTCACCTTTGGGGGACTTGGTCCCAAGCTAGTGTACTTGCAGCAGCATTATTACTCAGTTTATTATTGGAGAGCCTAAGGTTGTAGTTTTAATATTTGCTTAATTCGACCACTTAAATTATTTTATAAAGTTATGTTATAAAATTAAGTTGAGGGGTAAGGTGGTCATTGAAAGTGTACCTTGGGCCTAATGCAACGACTTCATGTTGTTTTTAGAAGCTTTATTAATATTTTATTGTCTCCTTGAAGTGGACGCCAAAGGAGAGGAAAAATAAATTTTTAAATGTTAAATATTTTTATGAGGAGAAAGGCGTTTGGTTTTATGTTGGAATTAAGAGCTTTTTGAAGTCCATCGCCCTAATTGTTTATATTCTGAGTTTGGCTCTCATTTTCATATGCTTACTTTGACGACATAGAGAAATGTTGTCGGATTGTTTCCAGGTTGCTTGGGCTGCCTAGAGAAGATGAAAACCCTCCTTCATATGGGTTGGTTTCGGTGGTGAAATTGTTGGCTCTCAATTGTTTTTGGTTTGTCCTTAATGTCAAAAGTGGTTCGTTGATATGAGAATATATGTGACGATATGCAGATTGGTTTATTCACATCAGTTGATATATGATGTGCAGTTACATTGGTTGGTGTTATGATATGCAGTTACAGGATTTTGGATTTATATATGATGATGCTGATAGTGTTTATCATTTTGACAGGATGATTTTCAGTTTGATTTTTCAAAGTGATTGGTATTTTGGTATCACAGGTATATGGTTGTTGGTGATTGACATGATATACATGATATGTGTGACACATCTTATGTTTGCATAAAAATGCAAGTTTACAAGAGTTTGCATAGAAATGCGGATTACAAGTCTTAGGCCACTTGTATGTATTCTCTCCATTGGTTATATGTTAAGGTGATAAGTGTTGGTATGAAATCAGTCATATTTTGATGAAGGCAGCATTTATGTTGTTGGAATACACTACATTTGATGCCTTTGCTTGTTGGCTTGTGTAGGGGGTATGTGTTGTCTACAAGACACATTTGATACATAAGTACACTAATACTTGATACATGGTGTCATAAAGCATGCAGAATACAAGGTTTAGGTTTTTCCTTTTATATGGATATTCTTCATTATTTGTAACTTCTTTCTAGTGCAAAGCATATACTGTGATCTCATTATGTGAATTCAGGTTGAGATCGGAAAAAAATGTAGGTATTAGTTACTTTATATGTTTTTGAAAATCAAAAGAAAAAAAAAAGGGTTATTACTTGGCATATGTTTTTGAAAAAGAAAATTAAAGAAAACTTTGTATTTTCGAGCACCATGTGACAGTTTTTGAGCCACAAATCTAAGTCAAGTCCATCAGTGTTAGGGTAAAGTGCATTGAATAAAGCATGTGGTCTTTTGTTTCTAAGGCATTATCATTGTTCATTATTTTGGAGGAAGCTAGGGCACCGTGGGCAGGAGATCACATGGGAAGCAAGGGTTTGTAATGATGTTTGATAAAATCAGGTTGAATGTTGTCAGCAGCTTGAAGTGACAAAGCTTGGATACACTAGAGAAGATTTGTTGGCGTCTTTCAGCTGGGTAGTTATGGAACTTCTTGACAGATCTTTACGATATTTGTTCAGTTTTCTTCCACCGTAATCGGGTAATGAAAAACTATCTTGTTGCTTACGGGCTTTAAGACATTGTGTTAAGGGAGTTGTTAAGAATGGTTTTGATTAAAATTTGTACTGGTTTTTGTGAGTAAATCTTTGGTTCTGAAATATTATTGATAAGGACTTAATCTTTTGTTGATTATGATTCAAACCCTTTAGGGTTTCTGGATGATTCTTCTCGAGCTATAAAAGAAATACCCTAACTTGAGTTGGTTTACAGTTATTGAAACTGCATTCTAAAAAGACTATTCAGTGCTTATAAAATGACAACATTTTGTCAGTGGCTTGTGGCTTGAAGAGGGAAATTTCAGACATACATTTTTGTGAGAAATTTTTGAGATGCATTGATACATTGTTCAGTCTTGAAAAACTTGAAAAATGATTTTGTAACAGTGTTTACATTGAGAACTATTTTGTAATTTGTTACAATAATGTTAGTTGTTGTATCAAATGGAGATGTTATCATTCTTATATAACATCCTCCTATGTGGTTATTGAAAATTATTTTCACAGTCTTCTATTGAGGCACTAGGAATGCTAATTTGCATTACTAGGGTATTGATGGAACACTGTTTGGTTATATACATTGGATTTTGTGGAGTTGGTGCTCCTGTAACTTTGGAAGTTGGTGCTTCTAAATTGTATGGGGTTGGTGCTCCTGAACATTTTAGAGTTGGTGCTCTATCTGAATAAAGTGATATATTTTTTGAGTGGTTTTTATTCCCCTAGAGGGTTTTCCACTCGGGACATATAATGTGTTATGTGATTGTTTTTCTGATTTTCCAGATGCATTAATGTCTATTATCAGTTCTTATTTCTGCAATGTTAATGTATTTTGCTGTTACAAGTACTTTCACAGTCATATGTTGCAAACTGGTTTAAAAGCTATGTTTAACCAAACATGTTTCACATGTTGTGATGAAAAGCATTTAGTCTATCACATCACATGTTCTTCCATTGATTCATAGTTCAAGATTGTTATGTTTCAATCTGTTATAATGTACCAAAGTTCTCTGTTGTTTCAATGCTTATCATATTTCATTCAGTTGCACAGTTGTTGTAGTGTCTCATAAAGCTGCATTGAAATCTGGTGGTCTTAAAGTGATTTAATGATGTTGGTCTTCATGTACACAGTTTTATGAGTTGCACCTGTCTTGTCATCATGCTATGATTGTTAAACAATGTCAGTCACATCTTTTGCAAAGTGCAAGATATCTCACACAAATTATATTGGCATAAGTTGTCTAAATGAACTGAGTTAATGTTGTCATATCTTTGTTTACCCCTTTTTCATGAATACTCTCAAAGTGATTACTCTGCTTTGTTATCAATAGAAAGGATATATGAACTAAAAGTCTTTGTCAAAGTTTAAAAGGTTTAAATTTTAGGTTTGTCTATCAAACACTGATTCACCCACACCCCCCCGCCCTCTCAATGTCTATCCATACTCCAACAAGTGGTATTAGAGCCATACCCATGCATAAGTCTAACCAACTTAGGATTTCCTGGTCATGGAGTATTCATTATGGCTAAGTGCAAAAGAAAACCACTAGTGTCAAGCAAAAAGTTGATCAACCAACCCCTGTCAAGTCTAGTGATGTGTTGTCTCAAGAAATACCCCCGCCAATTGATACTAAAAGTGATCCTGTAGTTGGAGAAGAAGGAGATCACTTAGTAGGTGACTTTGAACAAGAATTTGGTGAAAAGGAATGTGAAGGTGATGAGTTTGAAGTTGATTTGGAAGGAGAACTGCTTGTTGCCTTAAATGAAATTAAAAGGCTTAAACAGGAAAATCAGGATCTCAAGGTACGCTTACAAGAAAGTGTTGATGTCAATAAAGTTGTAATACAAAATCATAATGATGATAAAAAGATTATTGAATTTTTGAAAACTCAAATGGTTGATAGAAAAAGGACTGAAGAGGGATTGGAAGTCAAGTTAAAAAACAAGGATGAATTGTGTAATAAACTAGAAAATGAGGTTGCTTCATTCAAAAAAAGTTCAAATAATGATTCCTTGTTAAAAGAACTAACTCTTAAAGACGACATGATTATAAGTCAGAAAATTGAAATTGAAGAATGTAAGAGGATAGCAGATGTTGTAAGGTCTGATTTGGAGGATAAAAAGATTGAATGTCTAAAACTTGAAGAAGAAGTAGTTGCATTAAGGAAAGAGCTTGAAAGTGTCAAGGTTCAATCAGGTAAAAATCAAAAATTTGATCTTAATACTAATCTATTGAATGAGATGTTGGAAGGGAAAAATCATTCTAAGGATCCTACAGGATTGGGATATAAAGTTGGACAAAGCTCTGCAGGTGAATCTAACAAGGAAATTGTGTTTGTGACCACTGATGGGAAAAGTTTCAAGGTTAGGCAGACTCCTACGAAGAAAATAGACTTGAGCTATCATGCTCCAGTGACAGAAAGCAAGGTTGTTAACAGATTCACAGGTTTCTCATCTACCAGGAAGTGTCAATCAATAAGGTAAAATCATTTCCAATTCCATGGTTACTGCTATTCATGTCATGTTTATGGACATAGGGCTAGAGATTGTGAAAGTTATGCCAGAAATAATTATAGTTTGTCAAATAAGAATCGTGGCACTATATGTTATACCTATCACAAAGTTGGTCATGTAGCAATTAATTGTTGGTGGAATGATAAGAATGGTAATAGAAGTTCTTAAAGAATGCCTAGAAGAAGTTACCGTTCTTTTGGTTCAGATCATAATGTCATGTGTTATAGATGTAACTGTTTTGGACATAGAGCTCAATCTTGTAGAAATCATTTGTTGAGGTCATCTAGACATAACAAAAGGACAAATACCTTGACCAAGCAACAGCAGGCAGATACCTTGGACAAGAAGAAGATAGGTGTTAAGAAGGTTTGGAGAAGAAAGGAAAACCAGGAGAAGGATGAATTAAGTCTTGTGCATATTGCACGAGTGACCTCTACTAGTGCATTGAAATATGCTAACCAATTTTTTCGATAGTTTTACACAATATAAACCAGCACTAGCCAACTTGATTAGCGTTAGCATCAAAAACTGAAATCCAAGCTTGAAATAACTCACGCCAAGAATGCACACTCAATCCCAAGGAAGGATAGGTGTTGTCATATGGCGGAGAAGCTAAAGAACAGTACTTGAAATGAAACAAACTCAACGTCAAGAATGTGCACTCAAGATCCCACAAAGGGCGAGGTGCTAACACATGACAGAGTGATTAATTGAAAACTGAAACTAATCGGCGGATAACCAGCCATGAAGCTACAACAATCTAATTCATCCGTTGCGTCAGGCATCCACTGAATAGTGGGGATTCACCACTTGAGAGTGGATACAAAGAAATAACAAATTGTTCTCCACACTGACGGTAAACCATCCAGGGGTAATTAATAAGAAATTAAACAAGTAGTTGCAGCAATAACATTGGTTGGATTAGTACTACTATATCACAACCTTACAATTCAAAAAGACTGCAAATACGAGTATTACAATGATAGAGAAATAAGTCAAGAAGAGAAGAATGAATACTAATGATGTTCCTTTACTCTTCCAATGATAGAATTAAGACCAAAACAGAAATCATATGAATCTGATATAAAAAACAGAGTTTCTGGAATTTCTGATCAGCAAACTATAATATCATAAAAATGCTCATAACTTCAACAAGTTACCTCCGTTTCGAATGAGATCGAATGCAATGGACAACTGGAAGGTAGCCGACCATGCTAGGGTGAAGAAATAGCAACAAATCTTAGTCATTAATTCCTGGCACACTTCCCAAGGCACTCTAAATGGTACGGCCCTTGAAAGGGGCGATTTGCTTCTTAAAAATCAGAATCTCCAAAATAAAATCTCATACTTGGTGGAAAGGGGCGCCCATGGCAGACAATGACATTTCAAAAGTACCCAGAAGCAAATAAAAATTATTCAAAGAGCTGCAAACATTTTACACTTTCAGCTATATGTGAACCAGCAACTCAAAACTGGAAATTTCATCAAAAAGACTTCATCTGTTGAGCTCAATCTGCTAGTCTGAATTGAGAAGCAGCAAAGACCAACTAGGTGTTGTACTTCAAACACGAAATTGGTTAATGGCTAGGAGGTAGCATCCTCGAAGCAAAATATTACTTTGTCATTTCGACAGCATAACAGTATAGTAAGCATAATGGATAACCAAAGCTGGAGCAAGGCATTCATTATATAGAAGAGTAGAAGACTCTTCAATTTCCCAAGGAAAGACGCCAAAAGTCACAACATGTCTCTTCAAATTTCCAACAAACAATTAATTGCTCAAGGGTGGCGTCCACTTCACAAGGCAACATAAAAACTTTATTTTTAAATAATAACTTCTTCAAAAAGGCGTCCACTTATTTCCCAAGGCATAAGACTTCATTAATAATCAAAATATAATAACACCTCGTGAAGGCGTCCCCCTTCCAAGTCCCTTTTTTAAACACAACTTAAAGTTATTCTCCTAGGCCAAGGGGTCAACTGCAAATTAAATTAGTAATGCCTTAATTCACCAAAATAAATCCTTTAGAACCCAGACTTGAATTGCATTAAATGTTCCAACTGAAAATGAAGACCTTGAAGACTGATAATTGCATACTGCCCAAAATAGAATTTACTATAAATAGTAAACTCCCAGAAAAGCCATAGAACCTCAGAACTAGAAACCCTAATTTACCTCAAACGAGCCTACAAGCTTCCGGAATAGGCTGATGAATGACAGAACAGATCACTGATGAGAAGGGGACATTACATGCATAAAGAGAAGCAAAGACTTAGGGGGAGTCTATTATGGTAACATCTTTTACCCCTATGAAGTCAAGAATGAGGTATGACAACATGCATCTGCTATTGGGGGTATAACAAGTAAAGAAAAGATTTGTAAATGTCAATTTTTCATTCTAATTTATGCTGATTGAATTGATTATGATAACCTGTATACAAGTCTCATTGTGTTGGTTGTGCATATTGGAGGTGTACATATGTTGTCAAATGTGAAGGTGATTCACCCGCCGCCCTCTCCCCGCCCCCTCTCAATGTCTATCCATACTCCAACAAAAATATCCACCCTAATCAGATATTGGTGTTTATTATCAGCTAAGATCACAGGAACTTCAAGAGTTCGAATTTGGTGATGGAAATGATGAATATTTTTCAGTACTTTTAGGTGTTTTGGTGTGTTTTTGATTGCTTTCAGTTTTGGAGTGATTTTATTCAGTTTTTGGGTGTTTGCAAAAATGGACCTAAACCTGGTTTTTGGCTCATAGCTCAGTTTTGGTTGGAGACATTGTTCTAGGTATTGTTTCCCTGTAAGCCGCTACTCAAGGCAATTCCAAAGAGTATTCATTTGTAATTTTTGAAGCTGTTTTGGAATTTTTAGAGGAGATGGACAGCTCGAGTTGTACTTGGGACGTTGGATTATTGGAGCTTAGAAAGGAGGCTTGGACGTTGGGAAATCAAGGGATTTGCTTACCATTTGCTGGAGGTGTTGTTTGCAACTATCAAAGTCCCTTATTGCTGCTGTAACAACTTATCCAGGTCTGATATAAACATTGTATTATTCTGATATAAAACAGAAAATGGAAATTTATGATGCTTGTTTCAATCTTCAATGAATGGTTTTAGTTTCTAGTGTTTACTTTTCATTGCAACTTCTCTATATGCTATATACTTCTGCAAATGCATTGAAAAACAATCACAAATACATCACTGAACAAGAAAACCAGCAAACAGAAGATTTCAAAAAAAAAACAGGGGTGCTTATTACAATCCCATCCAATATTAAACCCTTTAAGTCTTGGCCTTAAGGTTTTATTTCTGATTTCTTATTTATTTTTCAGATCTAAGACTTTTTGATATTTTGAGATTTATATCAGTTACCCTTTCCCTTGTCATCTCTTGTTCATCCTTTTAGGATTTGTGTATTGAGTTTATGCTTAGGTCTCATCATTATACTCATTTCTTCTGTGTACCATGGGGATGTGTCCCCCCCCTAGGATGTGGGAACTTGGAGGGGATGTCCCATTATCTCCTCCAACATTTCAAGGATGTTTCCGGGATGTCTCCTTTTGGGGAGACCTCTAGGGGTGTTGGGACATCCACAAGATATTCAGGGAACTCCTAGGAGTCCCTTGAACATTATGAGGATGCCCAAGCACCCCTTGCAGCACAGAGCATAAAGAGTTAATTTTAAAAAAAAATCAAAAAAGAATTTCAAAATCTGTGCCCTAGGCCTTAACCCTAATGGCCTATGGGCCCCACACAAACCTTAAACACTCTATAGCCCTTTAAGCCTCATTCCAACTCACACCAAATTTTCATCAGCAAATTGTAAGAGTGAGAGTGAAAGCATTAGGATTGAGGAAGAGCAAAAGGAAGAGTGACGCCAATTCTCCATTGAATTTAAGGATTCAAATCATTATTCAAGCCTCAAGGTAGGCTTCTAGTTCTTCTATAACTGGTTTTTTTTTATTTTTTTAATTGGTTTATTTTATTACTAATACTAGTTTACATTGTTCCAAATTTCAATTTTCAATTTTAAATTCATTATTTTAGTTTTGCAAATGAAGAATATAATGACTTGTGATCAAATTTTAATTTTTTTAATTATATAACTGCAAGCTGCAATATTTTATTTTTTAATTTTTAGATGTTCAAATTTTTCATTTTGTCAAATTAGGATTATAACTTTTGTGTATTCTCTACTTCTACGCTTCATGCATCCTAAAGTAAGAAAAAAAAAATGAAAACAACGGTTAAAAACAAGAATTTATATTTGTGTATCCTCTACTTCTATGCTTTGTGCGACCTAAAGTAAGAAAAACAAAAAGAAAACCCCTATGTCTTAATCCCTTGCATTATGCATAGACTAAATTTTAAACATAATTTTATATCATTTATTGCAGTGTAACTATGAATATGAGTTCTCACAGCATGAGTGAGGATGAGGTTGAGCCTCAACAAATTGAAAAAGTTAAGACTGAATTGGATTATGCACCTAATGAAAGTATAGAAGCCAAGAGGGATGAAGCCACTAGTTCCATTGGGAATGCAAATGTTAGTTGCCCTTCCAAAATACTACAAAAAAATATGCTAAGGGTCCCTTTGATCCTAAGTCCCCTCTAAGACAATTTGCAACAAAGTTACAAATAAAGCCTAGGGCATCTGGGTGCACTAGGTTGTGGAAGTGCCACTTTTGTAAGCTTGAATTTCAAGGCAGCGTTACTAGAGTTATTGTCCACCTCCTTCTTATTCAAGGCAAAGGTGTAGATATATGTGAGAAGTTGGCACAAAAACTCAACTATAAGACTTTCATGGTGCACAAAATTTTCATAATGTTTTAAAAGGCAAAAAAATGCTTATAAAGTCAAACAAAATTGTTTGAGTGTTTAATCCATGTTTTTCACGTGCTACATGAGTCAAGGGATCATATTTGCTGAGTACCTAGCATGTACTCATGGAAAATTGTCAAAATCTCACCAAAAAATTTTACAAATTAACTCTAGAAAAACTCACTATCAAAGTCAAGGTGAAGAAAAAAATTTAAGAAAAATGTCAAAAATGTGACGAGTTCTCTGCAAGTTTGCTCAGACCCATCCAAATCCTCCCCGAGTTCACCTAGGTTTGTCCTAGATGAACCCAACTATCCATGGTCATGCCCTATTGGAATCAATAAAGGAACCGGACCTAGATCTGGCCAATCACTAGGCAAATCGGGTAACATAGCCGAAAACACAAACATTTGATGACATAATGAAACTAAACATTATCAGATTTTAAGGTTTCAATTTCCACCAAAAATGCACCTTATTTCTCCATCTACATTAAAAAATCAATTTCTTATATCTCTAATTACAAAAAAAACCACACCATTACATCCAAAAATTACAAAATCTCTTATTTTTCCTTAATTTGATTTTCTCAATTCAACACTATTTAGTATTTACCCATAATAATTTTTAGGTATTGAACTAATGTTCTCCCACACAAGTGAATGTATTATAAAATTGTCACTCCAATCATGCTATATCCAAGAACATGACAAGCAATCTAAAATGTTGCAAATAATCTACTAAAAAAAATGCTCCAATTCTAAATTCTATCTCCTTTACAAAAGTTGGAAACAATATCAAATATTTCCGTTCTCCTTGCTTGATATTAGCTATGACTCTGTTTATAAACACTCTCAACCAAGTACCATCCAAAAGTCATTTTTAAACATTTAAAAACAAAAATGAAATTACCATATCAGATTTTTACTTGCTAGTGCGCTGCATTCTACCAATATGTTGTGGTCAATTGCCTTCCCTCCATGTGATGTATATGCTTGCACATAATTCTGTAGGATGCAACACATAATAAATTTAAATTGCAATTTCATTTGTCTTCATCACCGCAGCTAGCAAAATAGTATGTCTAGCAAGAATGCTCTGCATGCATCTTCCAGTTATTTCCTCTCTGCTGCTTCTTTTTTAGTTGGTTTACATTATTTATATAACATTTTAGTCATCATGTTAACCACAATCAAAACTGCCAAAATAAATCTCACACTCGCTTCAATGACCCCTTCCTGTTAAGTTAACCCTAGCAACAGACTCCAGTTGCAAGAGGTTTCAAGTACAGACATTTAAATAAACATGTAGGAAGATTTTGGAAACTGTTGTTGGATAAAACAACCAAAGTTTAGATATCTGAAAATGCCTTTCATGAATGCCAAAAGGATAGGAGAAACAAATTTAACAGATCACTTCCTGTCTGCAGTCCTTTTGAAATGTGTAATAATCAATATTCTCAATCTATAAATCAGGAACCTTTAGACATATTAAAAACAGCAATATTTGTATGTACCTCTACATATACAAGATATCTTGCTGTGCTCAAAACTGAATTGGAGGTATTTTCGACCAAAATTAAGTGGCAGAGACAATCTACAATCCACAGGCAAACAAATCAATGTTCCTGCATATCACACACACATCAAGGAAGAAGAATAAGCTATAAAATACATCCTATATGCTGCTACTCATGTCTCCCTTCCTGAAAATCATACCCGGTCAGTCTTCATCAAATTTGAGACTGCTGGCTGTAGTAACCCCTAGCAGAATATCTTGCAATTTTTACAATGTATGATGTACAAGTGTTGCGTCAAACACTTTGCCAATAATCAAACAAGAGGTATTCCCGAGTGTGAACACTGTGAGTTGCTGCTACTAAAATTATAAGCCATAAATCCATCACAAATTCATAACTTTGTTCATATAAATCATATGGGCATTTTGTCAAACAGTTTGCAGCCAATAGAGTTTCAACTGATTTTCAGTTTCACAAATAATTACCATAAAATAAATTCTCACAACTCCAATTACACAAAACAATTTTCTTTTACCAAAGTTACTGAATGATGAATATTGCAGCTTCAAAAGACATTTTCATATGCTGCTGTTGTAAACAAAGATATTCAGAAATACCAACCAGACTTTGCTTACATTCATGAAATTACAAATAATCTTATTTCTTCATTTTTGCTGACCTCACATAAGCTGATTACCAATCCATATCAGCTTTGACCATCCTTGAATTTGTTTAGCACCTCAAATCATGGTACACCAGGCTTTGTATATGCTAGTATTTCCTTTTTCAAGGGCTGTGTTGACCATGTTAATTTCTTTATGTGCTGGGTTGAACTTGATGAAGGTTACATTGGAAAGCAATAAGGTTTATATGCCTTCTCAATGCATCGCCCTCCTTTGCTATTCACTATATGGTATGACACTCTTTTGGGGAGACAATATAAGGTGCAGCTGGAAATACTCAGCAATAGTAAAATATATATAATTTTTAATTCATTTTTTCAGTTGCATACACATCACTATAATTTTCTGCTCTTTTCACTTGCACACACAACACAACAATTTTTGCTGATATTTCACTCTTGCACACACTGCACACAAATTTATTATTTGCTTGTAAATTAAGTAACTTTGTACCAGCACACTAACAACCTGTAAAACCCGAATAAATAAATCGTTCTACTCCAAACCCTTATTTGCAAATATTCAGCACAAAGGCAACTTTTGTATGAAATTGCTCCAATGAAATTTGAGGGTTTTCATCCCCAAATCCCAAATCTTTAGCACGCCGTCGATCCCTAGCTGGAATTGCACAACCTTCTAGGCTTTCGTCCATAAGGAAACCATTGGGGTTTTCGTCCCTCCGATGAGAATACTGGCCACAGGCCCAAATCTCCAATAGAGAAATAAACAATATCAAAAATAATGCAAATGAGCTCACAAAATTCCTTTTATACCAATTTTGGAAGCTTTTCTAAAATAATATAAAATCAGTTTATAAATTAAATACACCTTATTACTCCAAAAAAGTGATTATATTATTATTTAAACATTTCCAACACCAAAAATACTTTATCGGCGACCAACATTTAAAACTTTCAATTTTCATTCCAATGAGCTATTATACTAAGGTGCCCATTAAATTATATTGATAAAATTAGCAACATTAGTAAAAATAATTAAATTATAGCTCATTAATACATCTGATTTGCAGAAACTGTTGAAAAGCATCAGAGTCAAAAACTAACTGCACTAGAGTGATACCAATAATAAATAATGAGAATCAAACCTGACTGGGTGACTTACTATAAATATGTGCTCTCTCCAAGAATCTTGAAGAACACACCAAAAGCCAGAAATAACTTTGAAAAGTGCCATCTGAGTCCCTTAGATCATCTAAGCTCACTGGTAACATCAAATAACCCCTCTGATAAGGCTAACAAACACTGAGAGGATTGAAGTTAACTGTAGTGCAAGATAACCCAAAAATGGGGTGTTGATGTTATTGCAGCTTTGGGCTTCATACTTCCTTAATTATTTGTGATTATTTATTGGCAACATATCTCTAAAATGGCCGACCTCCTTTGTAATTATTATTTATTATTTGTAATTATTTTTATGGTGGCCGACCTTGTCCTTGAAAAGGTGCAACCCCTCTAAGCAACTTGTATATATAGAAGGTCACTTTCTCTCATTTGTGCATCAAGAAAAGTTTGATCTCCTTCTCCATTAAGTGCAAGTTCTTCAAGAAGAGTAGTGCAAATTCATATTGGAGCAGATTGTGAGTCTATTCAAGTGCAGAGTGAAGGGCAGATTATTAGCGCGTGTTACAGCCATTGCTGGTGCTGTTTATTGGCCTTGTGTGTGGCCTCATTGTAAAGAGACTTGTTGTCATTACTTATATATATAAGAGATATATTTGTTGCTGGGTTTTCTCCCTCAAGAGGAGGGTTTTCCTAGGGTATCTGTTGTGTTATTGTGTCTGATTTTGAATTAATTTTCTGTGCATTAAATCTGATTATAAAACTAACATGGGGGACATTACACTGGCCCTCCATCTCCACAGTATGTGCAACAAACAACAGGAAATTACACTCACAAGAATATGTTACAGAAGTGTTGTACACTCTAATACCATATCGAAAATGGTAGGACAACAAAACTGAAACAGCACAGAAACTACACCATGATTCACAAATAATAAAATGTTGTATGATATTATGATTTCTTGGTAACTGCTTTTTCATTCATTACAATATGGAATTTATAAATCCTTTGCAAATTTCCAACTACCAAAACCACCCGACAATATAACTAATAACATTATTTATTTATTAACAAACATTTATTTCTAATATACTAATATTTATCTATTTAATACTAACTTACTACAAAGATGTAATATGAAGTCCAACAACCTATTGGTCAAGGGCATAAACAACTTTAAGTCAATTAAGTCCATGAATGTCCTACCAGTCAAGGGAATTTTTGAAGGCCATCAATCTGCTCTTTGATTGGTCAAGCGCCTAAAGGCCCTTATATTAGGGACCGTTAGATGGCATGCATTATTTCAAGGTTTCAAACTTCCAAAGATGTTCTTATTCCATAGCTGTAGCCAATCACTTCCAATTCAACGTCGTCCAAAGTAAATTCATCGCCAACTCGAATGCATTGCCAACTGGGGACTACTCAGCTAGAATTGATTATGCTATTCTAGCCTCCTCAAGGGTAGAAGGTCCAAGTCTGCCAATCCATTTGTGTTGGAATAAGGCTTGTCTTCCCAAAGCAGGTATTTTTACCTGGGCAACTGCTCAGGGCCGGGTTCTCACAGGAGATAGATTTGCCAAATTGGGCTACTATTGTCCATCTAGATGCCCTTTATGCCACGAAGCAGAAGAGATTGTAGATCATTTGTTTTTGAATTGCCAGTTTACGCAAGGAATATGGTAGTGGTTATGTTCGAAACTCCAATGGAAAATAGCTCTGCCTAATAAATTGATAGATTTGTTAAAGGCCATGGCCCTCTCCTTTGAAGAACTCAATTTTTGGTGATTTATGGGTGTCAAGCCCGTCGATGATTTTATGGGAAGTTTGGAAGGAGCGGAACAAGCGCATCTTCCAGGACAAGGAGTTGCCAATTCCCAGGTTGTAGTGTAAAATTGAGGTTTGTTTAGTGGAACTCTTCAATGCTAGATTAGAAGAGTTGAATCCAAAGAGAGGCAATTTCTCAGCTTGGGGTTCCTGGATTTTAAAGAATTGGTTTGGAATAAAAGCTCCCACCTGTGGGGGTTCGGGGGGGGGCTGCATGATTGGAAGAGTGTAGTAAAGTGGTTTGGTCTCCACCTAATCCGGGCTAGGTAAAATTGAACTTTGATAGGGCTTCTAAGGGCAACCCTAGTCCTTCGGGTATGGGTTGTATTGTAAGAGATTGTAAAGTAGAGGTCTTGGGGAAATTAGCGAAATCTCTCCCGGAAGGCACGAACAATGCTGCTGAATTCTAGGCTTTCATTCTTGGTTTGGATCTTTGTAAGGAATTGGGGGTGAGGAGAGTAGTAATTAAAGGGGATTCCACTCTTGTGATCAACGCATTGAGGTCCAAACAAATTCCAAATTAGAAGTCAGGGGAGAAGTTGGATGCGGCTTTGGGTCTGATTGGTAGGTTCAAGCAAGTAATTGTTAATGTTAGTAGCTTCGAGTGTCACTTCCAGCCACATCTTGAACAAATAAATTTCATATAGCCTTATCGGCTATTCAATTTATTGAAGCCAATGTTAACTAAAGAGGCGCTTCACTTGAGAACAAAATAATATTTTATCATCGTTAAATAATTATTGTTGAGGCCGACTTCTTATTCGCCACCCTTGAGGAGTTATGATCTTTCATTTTGAGGCTGACTTCATCTTCTTGAAAGGACGCGATCTCTCTCTCCCTCTTGTATATATTAGTTGCTCATTTGGAGAGATTAATATATACATTCATTCCGCATTGTTCCACAGTTCGAGTTCACTCAAGTGCGATTCATTCAAGATCAGATCGAAGTCTCAAGGAGGCCAAATTATTGTCTTCTTGGAGGGTGATATTATCATCAAGATATTGCATTGAGTTGGTGTTGTTGTTTGGCCTTGTAATTGGCCTCATTGTAAAGAACATTGTTGATTCATATTCAATATATAAGTGATATATTGTTGCTGGGTTTTTCTCCCTCAAGTGGAGGGTTTTCCCAAGGTATATGATGTGTCTATTTGTTTGAATTTAAATTAAAATCTGATTAACTTTTGATCATCAAACTAACATGGTATCAAAGCGGGTTTAGAAATGACCTGATCAAATTAGGCAAAGCAGATTGAGGAGGATGTGTACCATGTTTGGATGGGAACTTGAGCATGGTCGACTTGGGGCTGTAGTTCTTATGCTGGGCACCTAATGAGATTATCGGGCCTGAATATTCAATTCTCTGTTTGCAAATTAAGGAGCCAATTCTTGGAGTTTCCACCAAATATTTCTAAGATTTGCATCGCTATCATTCTTTAACGAAGACATTTTAGGAGGCGGAGAGAACTCAAAAAGAACCGACGCATTGAGTGGATTGACACATATGACTAGTTGTCTAAGCATTTAATTGAGACACTGGTATGTGATAATTGTGGCATCATCGGTTAATTTGAATCGATAAGATTGAAGTCGATGTGGCAAATGAACAAAGCATATGATATTGGTGATGTGGCAAAAGTTTTTCTTTAAGCGGCCAAGTTATTAATTAATAAAAGGAATCGATACCTTAAGCTGTCAGGAGCAACTTTCTCTAAAGGCCAAATTAATCAAGAAGTTGTTTCCATACTTAGAAGTCGCCATTATCGAGACCACTTCAGCATACACCGGCTCTATCATTATATCAAGGATATCTGTGTTGAGTATTGAATCGATCTATGAAGGATTCAATATAATTACTAAGTGTATGTTGTCATTCGGTGTTGGCTGTGCGTAAAAGAAGCCATTACTATCTGAATGGAAAGATTAACGGCAATAATCTTAAGTCTGTCTCTTGGACGCTATGTGTACTCTAGGCGATTTGTATTGCCGTGCGTATTCATGACTGAAGCCATCGGTTGCTTCAGGCATTTTCTCATATTCTATCTGACAAGTCGTGGCTATCATCATTCTTCTATCACCGTTGAATGATTGTATATTCATCCACAGCTGATATATGTATTGAATCAGCTGTGCGGAAGTCATCACTGGGATATTATATTCTTGGAGTTGCTTACTGGAGTGGCCAGCACGACTCTGAAGCTGCAGGTCGTGGTCATATTTGCTTAGTGCAGTCTCCCAAGACAAACGTCGAAATAAGATTTGAATGGTCTTCAGACCACATTCAAATATTAAGGAAATCGCTCCATCATGCTGTCAGGTCTACGTAAAGAAGAATAAGTCAGCAAATCTTAGCGTATGTTTCGGTGGAGGAAAGGCTATGAGAAATCAATACTGGAGGTGTCGCCGAGCTTCTAGGAGTTATTCACTAAGGATATGAGTCCTGAAAGTGGCATCTATCTTCATATTACTCCTGCATCATTTTCGGCAATCCAGAGAAGGGGGATTTGCCTCTAATTACAATGATGTTTATTGGACCAGATAAAGAGAGAACACCTATTCAGTATTGATGTGATTTCACCATATAATATGAGATTTGGGAAGCTTTGGTGCCTTGGTTATTATCTATGTTTGAGGGGCTTGATCAGTCTACAAGCTAGAGGGGTGATAGTTCACAGTAGTGCAAAATCAGGATGGCAACATTAAAAAGTACTTAAAAAAAAAGATGAGCCGCACTTCACCGTCAGCTCTATAGGTGTACCGCTCAGGTAAAGATAAATATTTCATGTTTTTTGAGGTGTGTTCTTGAATCTTTATGTATTTTTAATCTGCTGCTGCATTGGGATAGTAGATCTTGTATATATTTCCCCAGCTTGGGTATTTCTCCTTGGATAGCGTTTATAAACTATTGTGTCTCTCTAAAATACTTCGGGGACTTGGATCAAGGCAAGAGAGTGATAGAGATTTACTTAGTAAGAACATCCTATGAGGAAGTCATGCAGAACATGATCAAGCATGATTTAACCTTGGGAGCCCCTTTGAAGTTGGTGCTGGACATCTCTCGAGGTGAAGAACATATTGAGTTGTCATTGTGTCGGTTACTTGAGGAGTTAAATCGAGGGTCAGGCTCAGGTTAAGTATGACGGAAAAGGATAAGTCTGAATCTATCAATGATAAGTTCACTTCCGGAGATTTCACACCGCAATCTTTGAAACATCCAAGAGGAGTTTTGTGACTTACTAAGAAGTTAAGGTGTCAGCTATGTGGGTTGCAGTATTGCAAGGATAGGTGCTAAAATCCTTGGAGGACCTCTTCAGCTGCTAAGAACAGAATTGCACAAGATAGTCAATCTGGATTTGATATTGGTAGCTCTACAAACCTATTCAGATTAGAGTGATCTGGGATGAGGTCAAAGAGGACTGTCCTGAATTCTCTTCAAAGGGCGCAGGAAAACCTTTTCTCAAGGCAATTGTTGCAGGCAATCTTGGACGAGGAGGTCAGAAGTTTGATGCAAGTTCTTGGAGCTTCAAGGGAAAGTATACCTTAGACATCTTGAAGAGATTTTGGATGATGGATTGCAAATCCATATCTACACCGATGGAAACCAATTTGCAGAAGTTAAAAGAGTCTGCAGCTATTTCAGATTTGGTGGATCCTACTATGTATAGGCAGTTGATTGGATCTTTGATGTATCTAGTTAATACTAGACCAGATATTTGCTATGCAGTGAGTGCACTTAGTCAGTTCATGTGTGAACCAAGGCAAATACTGAGGCATGGTTGAATATGGCAGATTACTCTTGTGTGGACCTGGCGCAAGGTGTGCGATTTTTTGATTGGTGTGAAGGCACCTGGATGTTGCTTGAGTTTGGGGTCTCGATTGTCTCCTGAGTGAGGGGCAGTGATGCTGTGCATTTAGTGTGGCAGTGTGTGACTCCTTGCAGTGTTGGACAATCATTGGAGCCATTGTCATTCATTGCTTGATGTCAGTGTGTGAGCTTTCTCTCCATTACATTGTTTCATGACGGAACGAAACATGTGAGATCATCACTGCTCCGGATATGGTGAGAGCCTATCCGGTTGAGTACAGTAACTTACTAATGAGCGAGACGAGTACGATATTCTCTAAAAGCCTCTCTCTCCAGGAGTAAGGTTTGTACTTTTAGGAACAAGCTTGGGTGTGGAGAATGAAGCCCTAGGCGGGAGAGCTACGTATCAATGATCTTCTATGATTTACTTTAATACATTTTTCTTTGTGAGAGGAATTTGAGGTGAAAGCCCTTGTTTAATGCATCTTTCTCTGTGAGAGAAATTTGAGGTGTAGAGGTGAAAGCCCTTGTTTAATGCATCTTTCTTTGTGAGAGAAATTTGAGGTGTAAGCCCTTGTTTAATGCATCTTTCTCTGTGAGAGAAATTTGACGTGTAAGCCATTGTTAATGCATCTTTCTCTGTGAGAGAAATTTGAGGTGAAAGCCCTTGTTTCCACCCTCTGGGAGTAGTCATGGTGGATGTCATGTTGAGTGACTACATGACAACATCACATTGAGAGACTCCGTGATAATTTCCTTGTACTTGTGTTTATCCATTCTCTAGGAGTAGCCATGGTGGACGTCATGATGAGATGACGACATCACGTTGAGTGATTCTGTGATGGGCACTTGTGCACATATACTTAGCCATACATGGGAGTAGCCATGATGGTTGATATCACGTTGAGTGACTCCATGATGAGTTCTTTCCACATATGGGTGTAGCCATTGTGGATGTCATGTTGAGAGATTCCATGACATTGGTTAGCTGGAAGTATTCCTCCCTAGCTGAGAGGGAGTGTTAATGTTAGCAGCTTCGAGTGTCACTTCCAGCCACGTCTTGAAGAAATAAATTTCATATAGCCTTATCGGCTATTCAATTTATTGAAGCCAATGTTAACTGAAGAGGCGCTTCACTTGAGAACAAAATAATATTTTATTATTGTTAAATAATTATTGTTGAGGCCGACTTCTTATTCGCCACCCTTGAGGAGTTATGATCTTTCATTTTGAGGCCGACTTCATCTTCTTGAAGGACGCGATCTCTCTCTCTCTCTCTTGTATATATTAGAGTTGCTCATTTGGAGAGATTAATATATACATTCATTCCGCATTGTTCCACAGTTCGAATTCACTCAAGTGCGATTCATTCAAGATCAGATCAAAGTCTCAAGGAGGCCGAATTATTGTCTTCTTGAAGGGCGATATTATCATCAAGATATTGCATTGAGTTGGTGTTGTTGTTTGGCCTTGTAATCGGCCTCATTGTAAAGAAAATTGTTGATTCATATTCAATATATAAGTGATATATTGTTGTTGGGTTTTTCTCCCTCAAGTGGAGGGTTTTCCTAGGGTATATGCTGTGTTTATTTGTTTGAATTTAAATTAAAATCTGCTTATTAACTTCTAATCATAAAACTAACAGTAATGTTTAATCATATTCTAAGGGAAGGAAACTCAGAGGCAGATCTTCTTTCTAATATGGGTGTAGTTGGTCCCGACATCAAAGAAACAGGTATGGTCAGGGTCTAAATTCTGTGGGGGGTAGGGTGGGCATCCCTCCAGACTGGCGGAGGGGACGTGGCAGTTGAGGCCACGGTGGCAAGGTTGAAGGACATTAGGAGGACGAAGTTGGTCATACGCCCTGGCAAGCAATTGAATGGAGGTCTTGTAGCATGCTGTACGGGAGCTAGCTGGAGGTAGCATTGGCTCCTTTTCCTATGTTTAGAGTGTAGTGCTCATATCTCCTAAGGGATTTAATCCCTACGGCAAGGACATCTAGCACATTTGAAGGAGGCTCATTTGTTTTGGGTGACGGCAGCCTTGTGAATGGTGACTAGTACTTATCGAAGGCTCGCCTCAAGGCCAGTGCAAGGTTAATTTTCTTTTTTCTCTTTTTGTTCGCGAGTGGTGGCCGTTTGCTTCCTCTTGACTACGTGTGGGTAGTGCAAGGGTGTCGATGGCAAAGCGTTCGAGATTTGTTGTTGAGGTTTCAGTGGATGGTTTGGTGAGATTTGGCGCAAATACTCCGGTTTCATTGTAGTCGAAGGCGCGGCAGACTTCCTTCAGGGAAATCACAGGCCAAAGGTTGAAGTGCATTCGGATCAACAATGATCCCTTGATTGTGGTGGCTATTAAGTTGATTTTGGGCTTCGGGCATTTGGAAAACAAGTTGTATGGGAGGGATAATTTGCACATTTTCTAGCTTCCCTCCTGGACAATCAAGTTTCTAAGGTAGAGGTGAAGGTGCTGCTAGTGAAGATATTTAGGAAAGATTTGATGGAGGGGGTGGATGAGGTTTTGCGAGCAGTGGTTGAGGGTAAGGGTATTCCAAGGCCCTGTGATTTGGAGCTTCTTCGATGCTCGAACGAGGCTGTGAAGATATATCCTTTTCTACTAGATTTGTGTGGTCCAGCCCTCATGCGGCATCGGATGTTATTGGCAGTGACTGTGGAGTATTTGAAGAAATTTTTTGAGTTGTTGGTAGCTGGTGGTGTTGAATGGGTAAAGGATTTTGAGGCCTTTGCAAAGGCCAATGGTTTTCTGTGAGTCTGGCTTTGGGTAGGTTTTTCCCTATGTAGGATTTTTTGTTTATTGTCTCTATTGAGTTGCGGGTGGTGCCCTGATTGCGTTGTTGGCATTCAAGTGGCCTTTTTGCTCTGCTTAGCGGATGGTCAGGTGTAGTTGTGGGGTTGGTTGGGCTGGTAGATTTCCTGTAAGGTGGATTCCGGGGATGGGAATTTTGGCATGGTGGCTCTCTGTATTTTTTGGTGGTTGAATTCGGGTTTCCCTGCGTAGCATACACTTGTAGCTTTTTATTAATATTAATATAATACTCATCTTGTGTATCAAAAAAAAAACATGAGCTCTATATTCAGCCATAACAAAGTAAAGCATGAATATCATGTAATCATGTAAATTTCAATATGGAATTTGTGAGCTCCACATTGCCTATCAATTAATAGCTGTGACTAACAAATAAATATTTGTGCAATGTGCAATTGGCTATAAGCCTCTATGCAATAATATAGGGATACTTGTGTCAACAACACAAGAGTTCAACCAACAACTAGATGCCACAAGCTCGTGTGACTAGAACATTTCTGTTAAGCCTTACTATAACATAAATACTCCAACTTTGTACTTCCCTTCTTACAAACTCTCCAAGACCATGGTCATAAAGAGTCAAAAATCTATTGCTAGTGATGAGATACATACATAGACACATCCAGACTGGCCATCAAATAACTGAAAATTATGTTGAAAAAGGAGAATTAACTGATATTTGTAATTGACAAAAACAAAATATAATTGCAGAAATGAGGAAAAGGATCGTTGAAAATAATCTCATAGATTTTAAAACCCAGAATGGGCTAGCTACAGCAGATGTACAAGAGAATAGCTAGCTACAACAGCACGTTAAAAGATCAAAACCCAGGTATAAACCGCTACCAATTACCTGGTAGGACAAGCATCAACCTGCTGTGAATGTGCAAAATTATCATGAGCTGTATCATGCAGCTCACCAAGTTGTCAAATGAGTAGTTACTTTGTTTCTTTCCTTACAACAGCCCACAGATGTATTTAGGATTTGAGTATTTGAGTGCACTTGGATTCCTGTGTTGAGATGCCTAGAAGTATTCTTCCTCCTATTCATGGCATATCTGGGAAACCGTGTTGTAAATGACCATTTAGAAGAAACTTATATATCCTCAAGGATCTTCAAAGCCCTTCTGATCCTTGAATTGAGGATACATGTGAGCTACTTTGTTTCGCTACCTTTTTTTAGGTGCTTCATTCCTATTGGATCCCCTAAGATGGGTGATCTATTATTTTTCAAAAGTAGTTAAAAGCATAAAACTAGCTGCAACTTTAATAAATAATCACAATACTTCTTCTGCCGGACTGCTTAAACAACTGTCTAGTGTGGCCATTATGGAAGCAGAGATTAACTATTGATTGCATCAGAAAAAAGGTCACCAAGTTGTAAGGGTGCTAAGGAGGAAGAAACCTAAACAGGATCACTATGGCAATCTCCTTATAGATAATTCTTACTATCAATGTCCTATTAACTTAATCATGCAATACCATAATTGGAAAACCTACTAAATTCAAACTATACTTGCAATATTATATCAAGTAATATGTGATGAAGAACACCTAATTTGCTACACAATCCCATGCAATTTTGGATATTTTAAATATTAATCATTCAACCCAACCTTGACATGTCTAATCAACATACTGCCCACTAGTTAAACAACCAAAAATAATGCCCATCTAATACCTAGTAAGGATGATTAAGCGTAAAAATGGTTAACTGAAAAGTCTCCAATATTAAGCAACATTATATTGTAATACAGAATAGATAAAATTACATACCCAGGTCATTCATCAAATCTGCCACCAAACGCCACATTTTTGCATTGCTATCAAGATTCGAACCCTGATTGTCCAAACAAATAAACCAAATCATTCATCAGCAGTAAAAAATAGACGAATAGAATGAGCTCAAAAAGATAAAATGCAATTTCAAAAACTTGTAATAAGGAAAATGCAACTTATTAAAAAGAAGCAAGGCTTTATAGATTCAGTTTTCAGAACTAGTTCCAATGTTGTCTAGAAGGAAATACATAACTTTTCCAGAGCCAATAAGAGCTTTGAATCAATTAGATCAACATTATCACCCCTTTCTTCATGCCAAGGAATAAAATGAATACCTCAAGCATCCAAACTATGCTATAAATATTATTTGTGCACATGATGTGATTCTATGCACTTGTACAACAAGACAATAGACAAATGAGAAGTCAAACTCCTAAATGCAAAAATGTCAATTTCAATGGAGTTAAAATTTTAATCACCAAAAGAGATCAGAAAAATGAATAGAGTAGAATAGCAATGGTATTACAAATAGAAAAGTTTAATTGACTAATGGCAAAATTCGAGTGTATTTTCTTATATCACAACCAAACCATTTTTCCAAAAGGATGAAGGAGGCTATGAAATTATATGCTATAAAAATGGTGAGTCTTAGACGCCATAGTTCAACTTGAAGTTGCCATACAAAGTGATCTGAATTGGTTAAATTGTGTTGA
Source organism: Sequoia sempervirens (assembly GCA_007258455.2). Taxonomy (NCBI): domain Eukaryota; kingdom Viridiplantae; phylum Streptophyta; class Pinopsida; order Cupressales; family Cupressaceae; genus Sequoia; species Sequoia sempervirens. The sequence goes on from VDFB02328277.1 coordinate 23,323, forward strand.
GAAACCAGGTAAACAGCACAATAGAAACATTAACCTTAGTGATCAAATATGATTAAGAACACAGTGATAAATCATAAAATGGAATAACAAGAGCAGCAATGAAAATATGCAAACCACAATAACACTGATATGCATGGACAGAACCCTTTTGGGTATCCCCACCACCAAAGAGAGAACAAATCTGTATTAATTCAAAGAATAGAGTACATCAACACATCAACTTCTCCCTTTAGTCCAACAACATTCCACAACAGTAACCTTCTAACTCTAAGCTACATAATGCAACCTTCATGCCAAGCCCTCAATATATAGAGTTAAGGAGGCCTAGAAAACCACTAGGAAACAATACCATGGCAAAAAATTTCACAACAAACTACATGAGAGTGGCCTCCAAAATAGAAATTCACTCCCCACACGAGCATCCTTGACCAAAGTGACTATAATGTGCAATTGTAACTCCCAAGCACTCTCCCATGAAGCATCAATTACACATCACCCACTAAATAAGGAAGATGGTCCACCATCTCTCAAGTTTGACCTTTTCAAAGTAACTTCCTATTCAATGTCCTCTTGCAAAAATATTCCCATGTCACCAAAGAATAATAAATAAATAATTATGTTCCCACCCTCACATGGGTGTCACATTTTTCCCACTCCATGGTTCTTGAAGATACATTAATTATTGACCATCTACAAAGATTAAATGACCATCTATGAACAACTAATTACAACATAACCTTAGGATTTACAAGGTGAATAGCACACCCAATCCTAGAATTCTCCCATTTGATATTTACATTACCAAAACATAATAGGAACACAAAATGAAGCAAGTGCTAAGCAGTGAAAGACCCATAGCCTCCTTGCACCAACATAACTTATTTGTTCTCAGTGGCTTAGTAAGAAAATCTACAACTTTCTCCAAAGAAACCTTCTATATTTGGACCTGCTCATCCTTAACCATCTTGCCAACAAAGTGATATTGAATCAATATGCTTAGTATGAGCATGGTACATTGAATTCTTTGTCAAATAGATAGCAATCTAACTGTCACAACTAGTCCTCATTTTCTTGCACACAAAGACAATATCTGAATAAAATCTTTGTAATCATATTGCTTCCTTACAAGCACATGTTGCAACCATGTACTTTGCTTC